>VZRV01001399.1:858-32589 GCA_013398115.1 Falcunculus frontatus | reverse complement strand
GAGTTGCATTGGCCCTTGTCCTTTCCCTTTCCCTTTCCCTTTCCCTTTCCCTTTCCCTTTCCCTTTCCCTTTCCCTTTCCCTCACATAGCTACCCTCGTTAGGAAACCACCAACAAACTGGTGTTTTCTATGACTGCTCTCCAACTTGAGATAGTTTTTCCCTTTAAATTATTCTTTAAATGATTTGGTCATTTGGGAAAAGAAGAAAAAGACAACAGGAAAATCAAATTCTTTACATTATAACCCTATAGTATTTCTCCATTCTGAATACAGCTCTTTCTGGCAGCATATGGGTATCTTACATGGGCTAAGAATGAGAAGAAAGTAAACATTTCTCATTTGATAAGGCAGCACCCAAACTTTCCCTGTTCTTTTTTTCTCTAGAAAATGTTGGAAGTTGTTGAATAAAACAGTGATTGCACATACACAGTATTTTTTTGCTCCTTACAATGGATGACAGCCTCAGGAGCTGAGATCCAAAACCCCCCTTAGGTTCTGGGGTGACAGTGGTGCCAGAATACAGCACTTCCAGACCTTGTATACATCAGCTACCAGGGCTGGGATTTACAAGATTGCAGATTCCTTAGTGAGTTTAGGCATCAGAGCACAAATATCACTTATCGGTTGTGGGTATCTTGATGCTGATGTGAACATACGCTACCACTTCTCTCGTTTCTTCTGAAACACCAGAGATTATAGTGATATTTTTGGCATAACAGCTTCCTTCTAAGAATGCTGGCTTTCGAAATGAGCGTAAAATCTGCAAGTTCCTTTACAAATATCTTCTAGGCCAGGCTGCAGCATGGTGGGATCAAGTCACCCAATTCCCCCCAGCCTCATTCCAGAACTGTACCAGAGTCAAGTTTCATTGAGCCAGAGAGGGAAAGCACAACAGAGACGATGATGGTGAGGTCTGGAGACCAGGATGCTCATGGTTGGCAAGGAGCCCGATAGTGACCTTTCTGCTCTCCAGGATGTTTTTGGCTTGCTAAGGCTCTTTAACATAAATTTCCTTCACATGCTATACAGCTCAGCATGTAGGGCCACATCCTGGGAGACACAGTTGTGAAACATTTTGGGTGGAATTTTCTAGGCCAGTATTTTAAGCCCTGAATAATTGCAATGAGCACTACAGCTATCACCCCTGTCCCACCACCCTGATAAACAAGCAGGAATCAGCAACTTCATAACAAATAGCAGGTGTCTCCTCCAGGGATGATGCTATTCCCCATATGCCAGGCAGGTTGAAGTGCTTATCAGAAGTTCTTCTAAGCTAGGGATAGGTACCAGATTTGCCTCTGACCTCTGATTTTCTATTCAGTATCTCCAGGTGACTCCTCTGTCAGCATGCAGATGGCATATAGGGGCTGAGACACCAAACAATATAGCTTCAGCCGGTCCCTAAAAGCCCTAAAACTTATGTGGTTTGATGAAATTTTTAGCTGGTAATTAAAAAAATTTATTAAGAAACTTCTTGCTGTCTGCTTTGTGGCTGGGCTATTACAACTGCAGGTCATGCAGAAATAAAGCTTTGGGGAAACGGATGGGGACGAGGACTTTATGAGGCATTAGTCATAAACATGAGGACCCTTATTCCTTTAAGTTATCCTCCATTACTTCTAGGTCTTTTATCTGCTCATGTATGCATCAGAATTTTTACAAATAAAATAAATCATCAGAATTACGTTAGCACAAGCACCCAGCGGAGCCACACGAGCAATGCTAATGTGATGATTGCTTCCACTTGGTTGTTTAAGTACCTAGAAGCAGCATTTGGTGCTCATAGGAGCTTTACATCTTCAGGCTCTGCGAGATGGCCAGATAAATGTAGGTGCTCTTTTCCTTCTTTGTGCTGGTGGCCTCTGACCACAGCCACTGAAAAAATGGAAATCAGTGGTAAGGAAGAGTTAACAGAATGAAAGTTATGTGGGAATGGCATGCACACTTCATTTAATAACTTAATAAACCAGAAGGTTTTTGAGGCAGCAGATAACAAATAGGGATAGGGGGGAAAAGTTTGTCTGAAGAAAAGCAGAGGTTTAGAAAGGACATTTTAAATCTCTACACCAAAATAAAGGTTTGGAGCAGGGAGTTTTGCTTTGAAACAGAAAAAAAATTAGTTTAGCTCAGCTCCACTGAGATGCTGTTGGAGCCCTCAAGCTCAGCAAAGCACTTGCAGGTGAGATAGTGTTTAGGTTTGGGCTAAGGTTTTGTTAATTCCCAGTGCAGTTCATCAAGTGCTTAATATTCTGTTACATGTGTGCTTAACAGAGCACATGTTCTCAGGTGGAGAAGGTGGAGAACAGATTAATTACACTCTGACTTTTCCAGTATGAAAACTTGGGGATGTGAAATGCACCGCAGAACAAACAAAATTACGTGGTTATTCCTCCAGCATGTAGCAGACTCATGGAGTTTCTTGCCAGAGGCCGCTGTGAGTACTTGAAACTTATGCACACTGAACACAGCATAAGGACTCGAATAGAGATATATTCTAGATTGTTGAACAGAGAAATTACATCAGCTCTGGAAATCTCTTGAGCTACAAATGCTCACAGCCTGAGAGCAGCACAGTAACTTTGATGTTTGCTCGGGTCTCCCCCTGCTGTTGGCTTCTGCTTTCACCCACCATCCTAGTGGGGTGTTGGGCTGGGGGAACTCTCAGTGTGACCTCATACCACTGCTCTGTGCAGCTGTGGCCTGTGGGAGAGCAATTTTATTAGCCTCACTTCAGAAGGACTGATGGAAAAATCCTGCTCAGCTGTAGGATCCAGATTCTTCAGTAGGAAGATTTCTATCTATTTGCTGTAATTTCTGCGCATCTCTTGTGGGTGATTCAGAGCCATACAGAATCCTCACATAAGTTTGTATTTCTCTCCACTGAATTAAAGAACTGTGAAGAAACACAGGTGAAAAGAAGCAGCTGTGGCACCAAAGTATGTATAGTATTGCTTTGTTTTTTGGCAAGTCTGGAATGAATAGTCACCAAGATAGAGTACAGAAGCCCACGGAGAAAAAAATTCTACAAGTCAAAGAATTTTCCTCAAAATTTATGTAGTATTTGAGTCTGTTTCAAAGGGGAGGAGTAGCAGGGGGAGAAAGTAAACAGAAAAGTACAGGAGTAAGTGGGTACACAAGAGAGAAAAAGGATGCTCCTGCATAACTCAACAGAAATATTGCTGAAAAATACAGACTCTCACCAAGACGCTGCAGAGCTTAGTTGCATTTCCAGCCACTAGGTATCTGACATGTACACCTCCATTCTTTTAATCTGCAGTCTTGAAAACCCTGATCTTGAGTAGGCTTGCTCTTCATTTTATTTGTTTTCTAGGGAAGCATGTGGCACATGAACACAGATGCTCAGAAAACTCTGCTGGTGTGCACAACAGATAATGTCAGATATTGTTCGTGTGAAGAAGTTCCAACACTTATTACCACCCAATATTTTGAAAAACAAAGTGATTTCACTCTGCCAACTTACACAGCTTGTTTGAGTCACAGAGCCGTGTAACAAGAGTGTGTCCTTATCCTCATAACTCATGGCATTTGCTGGGGGCGTTTTAGTTGCAGCAATGAACCAATTTTTAACTTGTTTCATCAAATATCGTGGTGGAGAATGCAACAAAGTGCTTGGGCACCGTGTGTAAAGTTTTCAACTTGAAATCCCCGTGACTATTCTGGTACTCAAATTTCCACAAGCTATTTTGTTAGATCAATTTGTATCTAAAGGATGTGACCTGAGCAGAGCCTTTCAGGGCACAGGAGGAGAATCAGCCGATCACCTGCTCAAGTCCACTGCTAAAAAATGGCAGGAAAGGTACACCGATGTGCATAGGTATGTTTTCTCTTTGACTTTAACAAGTTTTTTGAAATAATTTTCTCTCCTGCTTTGCCAAATGAAAAGCACGTAACAGCAAGATAACAGAAGATTCTGGTAGCTACTGCATTTCTCATCAATGTTTGTTTTACAGGTGTGGGGGTTTTAACAAAAATTTTAACACAGTGAACCTTGAATCTTTACAGCAACATGAAAACATAACAGTTTCAAACATAGTTTTATATAATCTGTGCTATCAAAGAATATATTTTAGTCAGGAACATAAGACAGTTATAAGTATGTAATATATACTGTTGAGTAAAAAGAAGATAACTGCACATTCTGAGTTTAGTAATACCCCAATAAACCAGACTTAAAAGCACAGAAATTACCCTATTTATATAATGTACATCAATTTCTGATACAATTCTTTGGGGTGTTGTTTTTTTTCTTTTTAAATCAGAGTGCCACTGAAAGATACCTTGAAATTACAGCCGTTCAGGAAAGCAAAATAAAACTATGTTTATAGCTAAAATAAAGTTATTGATTTTAGCTCCATAAGCAGAAATACACAAATGGCAGAGCTCAGCATTTTCTAAAGTGTACTCAAGTCATGTTCCCAGCAATCAAGAGAGACCTAATCAGATTTTTTCGTCTCAAAAATAATGATCTTGGCAGATTTTGTTAAATAGATTGCCAGGCTTTGCTGTTCCCAAGGGTGTTGTGTGCTTACGGTGATTGCTGGGTGCTGAGATGCATTTGTGCCTCACGCTGCGTTTCCTCAGTCCCCGTGCCTGTGTCTGCTAACAGCTGAACGAGGTATTTCCAAGTGCACAGAAACACGAGTGAAGATGGGACGCTGTGGCTGTGGCTCTGCTGCCCCCAGGGAATAGGCTCTGCTCGCACCTCAGCCCTGAGCCTCTGCCCTGGAGTGTGGCTGCTTCCCAGCCGCTCTTGGTTCACACAGCTCTCCCTGGAATCTCTCCCCTCCCTGTCCTCAGCTTGTGTTGCCAGCCTCACTTTCTTCTCTGCTTCTTCTCAGGTGACATGAGAGCTCAGGAAGGAAGGACACTTGGCCAGTTCCTCTGCCTTAGCTCAGTAGACCGCTCATTTCCTCAGTTCACCTATTTTCCTATTCCTGTTTCTCCATCTTCCTCTGCTGGCCTAGTACACCTAGTTATTGCCTTACAAGACATTTTTGCAGTCCTTTGCACAAAAATTGCTGCAAAATAATGCATTTATTTTACCATATAGGAAGAGTGGAAGACTTCAAAAATTAAGAACAGCACTTTCTGCTTTAGTTGCCCATAGCTGGATATCGAAATTAAGCTTAATTAAAAAACCAAAACCAAACAAACTAAAACCACCCCACAAAGGAGATTTTCAGTTGTGCTGAGAATACTCTATCATGATTGCGTACATTGTTCTTTGAAGAGGGCACTTGGATGGAAAGTGCCAAAAGGCACCAAAAAACTACACTGAGTCTGGCTAAAGATGACAGTATCTGTTCATGCATCCTTGTTCCAGGGGAGTAAGATATCTCAGGTGGGAAGAAGGCATGATCAGAGTCCTGGTTCTTATAGCTGGACCGTGAGCTGCCTGTGAGTGCCATCAAACTGCAATACTCACACCTGTGGCAGGAAAGCATGTGGGCGTCATGGACAAGTAACTCTCAGTGAAGTTTAAGGTGGTCATTTACACCATATTAACATGGAGTTACAAAGTCCCTGAAATACTGTCTGATCAAGGGCTCACAGGGACCCCTACAACCACTGCGAGTGGGGGCACTGGGAACAGCAGTTCTCCCGTTTAGTTACTGGTAGGGGACTGAGGTTGAGCATCCTTTGTCTCATATTAAGAAACAGAACACCTCAAGCAGAGAGATTAAATAACACATTTCACCTGCAGAGTGTAGCTAGTGTCAGGGCCACTGCTACTATGTAAGGATTTCCCATTCTGGTTCTCTGGCTATAAGCACAAATGTTGCAGGCTGGGAGACTTCTAAGAGGCTTGCTTGTTTCTGCAAGACACATATGAAGAGAAAGACTTCATCAAGACGTGGTTTTGGTCAGACATCCATCTGGAGCTATAATTTAAGCATATTTTAAGTGGTGCCCTTCCCATTACCTGTTCTAAGGCACAGCCTTATCAATCCCATGGATTTATGTGACTGCCAAACCACAGGGCACCAGCAACCATTTTTGTGCTCATGAAACCTCACCAGCTTGAGTACACTCCATGAATCCAATTGGGCTGTGTTCTTGAAAGCTTACCCTTCCATGGTTTTTTTTTTCTATACAGATAAATATTGCAAACTGCATTTTCAGCCTAAATACAGTCTTTCATTCTTAACCTCTGTGTTTATGCATTTTATTGAATTTTTGAAGATTGGATTAATTTTCAGCATTTGATTTGTTGCAGTGACTTTGGGCTGGCTGCCCAACTTAACCATGGCTGCTACTCTTGGATGATGGCGTGACCATTAATTATTTCCCTGCTGAAACTGCATTACCACAAAATAAATTTTGTTTAATGACATTAAGTAAAGGCCACAGAAACCTGTCCAGCATTAGAAATTTCTTCTTGGCAGCTGTTCTATGCTTTTTCCTCACATTATCTAAATCAAGAATGAGATATCATTTAATATTTTACCAGCTCATGAATAAACAGGCCTTCTATTTTCCTTGATGTAAATATAACAACATCAGCATTGAAGTAATTATCAAATCACAGACATTATCCTGCAATCTTTATAAATTCAATCTCCCAAATAAGACAACATATTTAAGCACAAAACGATTGAATCATGTTGGGTTAAATTAGTTACCATCTTTAGTTTACAGGGTATAACAGTTCTTACTTCGTAAGACAAGTCTCAGTATGTAAAAACGATTTAATAAAATACTCATTAGTCATCCTTACAAATATGGAAATTTTTAGCCTCAAAATTAAAAAGTAAAACATTTAGGACTGTAATGAAAGACCTTGAGGTGAAAGGAAGAGCAAGAGGAAAATAGTATAATTAAGAATGAACACCCCAGAGGTTCACTGTTAGCACAACCAAAGTGCCAACAATATGTATTTTGGCTGCTTGTATCAAAATCATGCAATTATGCTAATATATGATAATGCCATTGCCCTTGAAAATACTGCTTTCCTCTAATAATTTAGGAAGGAGATCAATTATGAAGTCATGTGGTTTGGTCTTGCTGGTGGTGATGTCACTCTGTTGCTGAAAAACATAAAAATTATTAATTCCTTTCCACTTCTACCATTCCAGTCTGCTCCATCAGAGCAACCCCTTTCCCTTTACATTATATTCATGTGCAAAATAAACCACAATTCTTTTTCCAGCAGAATATTTTTTAATAAATATCTGCAGAGGCGATTTACCACTGAGAATGTAAACAGAGTTGGAGACATTAGCTATCCTTTGCTGCATTAATCCAATTCCATTTTAGCTAACAGCAGGCTGATGTTCATTATCCTTCCAGAAGGTAACTCTTCCTTGCCAAATATATGCTTTTCCAGTAGTTATTATGCTTGTAAGTATTTTCTCGTTGTTTTCTGCTGCACAGTGTACTTTTTAAAAGAAAAATTTTTTTTTTAACTTCATCATTGCTTTGAAACATCTCACTGCAATTTAATTGTGAAGAATAAAAGGAGAAACAGGGTAATACAGCAAATGTCTTTGGCTACTTCAATTTTTTTTTTCCCCCTCAATTATAGACCAGTAAATTCAGTGGGTTTTATAGAGTAGAGCTCAAAAGGCCATCATGATAGGTAATGGAATAAGTCTAACTTTTTGCATTCTTGTTTTAGATATGGATTTTATTACCTGCTCCTGCATGGTCTACAGCCTTTTTTCTTTACTATAGCCCAAGTGCGCTAGACTGGCAGTCTCAAATTTTAATTTCATTTCAGAGCAGAGAGACTATTTTGCACATGATTTTGTGCAGCACATAGAACTCAGCTGCCAGGTTTGAGACTTTTCAACCATGGAGAACAGCCTGGTATCAAACCTGCAGCCAGAGCTTCATTGTGCTTGATGCTGTATGGAGAGGGAAGATCATAAAGTTACAACATAAGCAAAGGGACCAAAGTTCAAAGCGTAAAATAGCAAGTAAGGGGGAAAGGAAGATATTCAATAGTCACACCAGCCAGACCAGTTCCCTTTCATGAGGTTGCATCACCAGCCTAAAAGGTCCTGCAGAAGATTGTCACTAGTACTTTTCTGATGTCCAAAGGAAAAATATTCACGAAACTATACCCCTCAAAGCCTGACCCATCCCTCAAGGGGCTATGCTTGTTCCAAAATCACTTGTGAGAGAATCGCTTAGCTCCTTCATGTGCACAGCCCTGGGAAAGAATATATGCTATTGTTTGGCCAAATAATCGCATTGAGATACTCTAACTACCTGGAGTTATAGATGTTCCTATTTCAAGCAGCAAATTCTACTTTAATTCAATGGAGGTAAAAACATGGCTGTAACAGGGCAGAGAATACCAATGCTCACGGCATCACACCATTTTCCCCAACTGATGCTCTTCTGTGACGAGTTATCAAAATATTTCTACCTGGTTCCCATTATTGTCTGTGCATCAGTTTGGCTTCTTGGGCCCCCTCCAAAATAAGAATTAGTGTCTATCTATTTCTAATTCTTTTTATAGGAGCTGTTCTTCTCTAAATTTTGTAGTGCTTTAGGACTAAAGTAGCAAGGAAATATACAAGTACATAAACAAGAGCCTGTCTTGATCCTTTCATCCAAATTACATCAAGAGGCTGGTCTTAGTGGAAAGAGCTAATGATCCAATCAGCATAAGAACACATTACAAATTTGAATTCTAATGCATAACCTCTAGATGCAGATTTATTATGTAATTATACATTTGAAGAAATGGAATACTTTTATCTGGTTGATTTTTCTGTTGCTGTATTCCCTTGCAATGATCCCTTTAGCATTTGAGCTCCTACTTGCATTCCACAGAACAGGCTTTGAATGAATGTTGCTTGACAGAGTGTCCTTCAATGATGAAGGCAGGAAGGTAGCATTGAGGAAAAAAGGGATGCTACAAATAGGCACAAAGGGACTGCAAGCCCCTGGGATCCCCCAGGATCTCTTTGCATTCTTTGTTAACGTGATGTTGGCAAGTTGCTTTCATGCTGTTCACGAGCTAAGGCAATCTCTATGATATGTGCTCCCAAGCAGTTCAGCAGAGAAGCAAACTGAAGTGGCAATAAGCAATGAATCAACAACCCCTTGCTGAAATGACAGTAAACAATGAATTAACAGCCTGCTAGGGCATCCTTGAATCTGTGACTCCTGTGTCATATAAATTCCTGCCCTACAAATGAAACATCAGTCTGCTTCCACTGCCAATAAAATCAGAATTAGGAAGTACCTGATACAGAATGCCTGTACTTACTTAGCCATATACTTACTTGTTTGTGCCATGTTATGCACAGCTCAATCCCAAGAGCCCTAAAACATATATATATATAGTTACCTGTGGAACAAGAATCAAATCTACAGGTATTTGCCCCAACATTTATTACAAGTTGCATCTGACGGAAAGGGCTGTCTGTCAGTGATGCTTGGAAACACATTTTAAGCTTGGCATTTCAAATATATCTCAACAGAAATGTAAAACTTAAGCAAGTTGTACTTTCTACTTCTTATGCCATTCTCCTTCTCTCAGTGCTTGATTTTGAGAACATGGTAACAAAAGCTCACCAATTTTACTTTAAACTCAGTCAAAATGAGGTAACTCCTGGGCAGGCAGCTGTAGCTCTGCATATTTGCACGTGAGCCCAACAGCTAGACAGGAGCACTCACACACTCCCTCTGCTCTCTGCACTGGGCTAGGAGAAGAAACAACTATTTTAGTCTTTGAAGGTACCAGAGGTGCCATATGATCCACACACCTTTGCTGTGCTGTTTTTTGAGATCTCCTATCAAACTGACACAGCTCAGCAGACAAGACATGGGCTGTTACCATTAAAGTAGCTGGTTCTACTTCTGTATAGAAATGTCAGTCACGACCCCTTTTGCTATTTGTGAAATTGGGAGACAAAGACATATGACAAAATGGGCTGTTGGAATTGTCATTTTGTCTTTATTTAACAGAGAAATTTCTCATCCATTTTTTAAAACAGTGGTGTTATTTCAAAAAATCAGAAACAAAGTAATGATCAAAACCACACACAGAATAACTTAAATAAACATTTTTCCTTTTGAAGATGATTGACGTATAGGATAAATAAAACATATTATTTTGGACATTCTCCATAAACAGTTAATATCTAATAGTTCCTCCATTAAGTATTCAGAAAATCAATATGTATCAGTTAAACTATTCTGTCACTGACTGCATCTTTAGAGGAACAAGTTGGTTGAAAAAAAAGAGATTTCACTGAAGAATAAACCTATAGAAATTAGGTTTATGCATCCTTAATCCTCTCTTCTCTCTTGAACTCAACCTACAGCAAATTGGTTTTATCTGAGTGGGACTGGAAGCTGTTGGTGCCACTGCTTAGTTTAGCTAAGGGACCAAGCAGCAATGGAAAACATTAGGGATCATCCACAAAGCTAACACTGAAGCTAAGCTCCTGAGAAACCATCCTCTGCAGAGCTGCTCTTTGTTCCTATGGAGGAATGTATTCACTTCATTCAGCCCAGCATTCACTTCATAGCCCAGCACTAGCTTCAACCAGCTAAACCTAACACACACCCACTGCTTGCACAAGGAGAGGCTTTTGCTGTACTGAAGATACTAATCTAGCTCAATAGCCCAGAGGCTGTGGTGCCAATCAGGCACAGAGGCTTATCACACAATTCCTATAGGTCCTGTCTTGCTCCAGTGGTTACTGCTCAGACTGACCTGGCACCTAAGGGAGCCCACTGTACAGCACTGCATGGACCAGACGAGCAAAATGTAGCTTCAACTCCAAGAACTCACAGCCTAGGATAATGTAATAAACCGTGGTCCTTCCCCACAACAGAGCAAGACTGCCACAGCTGGAGCTGTTTCCTCTCTTCATGCCACATCCCAGCATAACCCCAACGTCATAAAAGAATATAGCTGGAGCTCATAATATTTAACATTAACTAGATAGACAAAGAGCAAATTTTAGTTCACTGCATTAGACATTAGCTTTTTGTTTTCAAACACTGAGTTGAAGAACCGGTTTCCTTCTGGTCTTTCTCTCTGGTCTTTCTTAATACCACTTGTCTACAGAATTACTACAAAACACTGCAACAATCTAATATCTGCCTAAAATAACTGAGCAGCTTTGATGTTGATCTGCTCCATCCTAACCTGAACCGTAATCCAGTCAATCTTCGTATTTTTTTCTTGTCACTGAAATATTGCCAGCTCTATTTCACCTCACATCTTGTTTAGCATCTACCCTAAAACCTCAGTTTCTACAGGCAAGTAGTTAAAACAAAATTTTGTTTCACTTTGCACAGTTCCCAGGTCTCATAGTTGTACCAAAAGGCTTGAAAACATGAATAATGTCAGCTTAAAAAAAGCAAATAAAAACCACCCAAAGGCACTCTTAGAACGAAATTCTCATCGGTTTTACAAGAAGCTTATAATCTGAAGAGGTGAGGTGGGTGCCTGAGTCAAAGAAATTTCTAAGTCCTTGGGGTTCAAATGTAAGGATTCCTCTTCACCTTCCTTTTCCTCTTCTGATTTTCTACTCTCTCTCTTGTATTTGGTATGAGGAGCGAAGATGCCCAAATTTCTGGTAGAAATCATCTTCAGCACGATTCAGAGCTTCCTCGTCTATGTAGACAGCTGGTCTCCGGGAAGCCAAAAAGTACTGCACTTTCCGCAGGCTCCATCCCATCACGTACTTCAGCCAGCCACTGACAGCAGCTGTAGACCTGCCAACACCAGCATTGCAATGGACATAGACAGTGTGTCCATTCTCCAGTAGCCCGTGCAGGAGGCAGACAGCTTGTGGCAACATCTGTATTCTTCCTAAGGTTAAAAACAAGGCACATTCATTTGCACTGGACAAAGTCAGCTTATGGTTGAGATTCTGCCTGTACAGCCTGATGAACTGTGAAATATAATGGCAAATCTGACATATTCCACTTTATGCTTTCTTTTCTCAAATGACCTTCCAGGCTAACTTGGTTTTTTTCTTGCAACATAGAATCAGATCACACAAAACTGTAAAATGCCCCTAGTCTTCTCTAAATATACATTCTGATTAACATCAGATGTGTGTGGCATATTCATTTTCAAAGGAAATGAGACAAGGCAGAACATTATATAGAGCAGTACAACTTACAGAGCATTAAAGCTAGCAAGCCAAAAACAAGTTGTTTGGTTTTTTTTTTAATACCAGAGGTTTGTGAAGGTACCTACATATTGCTGATTTCCAAAACATTGTAATGAAGGCCATCAAGTCAGTAAGAGAGGGAGGGAGAGCAGAAGAACATTTTACTGTACAACTTTAAACTGGTATGATTTTGTTGTGTACTAAGCACCCAGTTAAACAACACGGAATAGCCTTTCTTACTCCCAAAGGGATGAATATACCGTATTTTCTTACACTTATCTTCCTGCTATCCTGGGAACCAGAGCTGCAAACAGCAGAGCCTAACTTCTCCTCATGGCACATACAAGCACTGACATTAAGCCCTTTCAAATGCCTGTTTTAAGGTCTCCTGTCTTCCCTGATGTCCTATTGCTGATAATGACAGTTCTCTACTTGGGGCCGCAGTATTTAGCCGAATCGAAAGCACTCTCTTCTGCTGGCAGGCTGTTCACTTGAAAACACACTCACTTTCTAACCTTCTGGTTGGAAACAAGACTTTGAACTGAGCATTCCAACCAAGGACTTAAAGGTACTAGTAACTGATGTTACAGCTCAAGTGCTATGAGCATTTTCAATTAATTGCAAATTATTATATAAATGTCTCTATGGATTTTCATAAGGCTGAGATACTACAGTTAAAGAAAAAGTGTTTGTTGGGAAGGGAACAGCAGACACACAGCACTGTCCATTTTTAATTTGCTAGGGTGGCAAGCTGCCCTGCTGTACAAACTTGCAGTCTTCCACCTACACAGCATATTTTCATTATATAGGCTGAATTCAAGCTGAAAGCAGAAACAGGCAAGCAGTTACTGACGTCAGATGGCTTTAAACTCAAATACACATAATACTGCCAGACACAAAGTACTTCAGATGGCCTCTCTGCCTACAAGAAAATACGAATTATTTGTTAAAGACAGCACACAAATAAATTATGCCTTGTGTGCTAGCTATATTTTCATGCAAAATGTACACAGAACCCCCCCCACCCCCCAAACTGTCATGAAAGTGACAGATTAGTAACTCAAAGTGTTTGCTATAATTCACTGCAAGAGTGACATGAGCATTACCTTCAGTGCTCATGTCTGCAGTTGGCAGCCAGACATAGGCAAGACCTTCTTCCTTATACAGTTTCATTAGGATTTCGGGGCTCATGGGTTCTGGGTAGCGGTTGCAGCCCCAGGAATTTTGAACAATGTCAGATTCAGTCTGGAAGTTCATCACAGCTGTAACACCCAGCTCATGCTTTAGCTTGATGGTCACGTGCTCCAGCTGCCGAGGGCAACTTCCCAGCCAGATGTTTGGCAGAATCCTAGCATTGAGAAAACATTGCAGTGGGATTGATTACAATATCTTAACAAGGAAACTGCCAAGTACATCAGTGTTCCAGTTCCAAACCTGCCCAACATCATCACACAAACACTGCTAAGGGCAAAAAGACTTCTCATGTCAGGCAGTAAGAAACTTCTTGTTTCATTATAGCTTCTTACTTTGTTACAGTTGAGTTGGTGATGCCTGATTCCAGGGATCACGTTCCTAGCCTACCACAAAGAGCCAGATGAACTGAGAAAAAAATTTAGAGCATAGTTATAGCACAGGTCTCCAAGGCATCATTCATCACTAAGCTTGCAGTAGAAGCTTACTAACATTAGAGATTAGAAAAAGAAAACCCTGAAGATTCATGCAATTTGCACATAGACAAAAAAAAAAAAAGAACCTCTAAAGAATTCACATGATCCAGATCTGAATTACTTTAGTAATAAGTCAAACATAAAGAACTCTTGCAACTCTTTAGCTACCACCATAATGAGGAAAGTAGGAAAAAAAAGCAATTTGAGTTATCCTTCTGTGATGAAACTTAAAAATTAATGAGTAATTTTCTTCTAATTTTTCTCTGATCTCTTGGAGTCTAGTGGGAATCAAATAGAGAATTACAATATATGTCTAGCTTCCCTCAAGGCCTGAAGGATCAGAAATTTTTCAGGAAAACAAGAGGTTTATGTAGGATGGGTAAGTACCAGAAATAAGGTTGTTTATCTGAATCAAACTTCAAGACTTCTATGGTTTTCCCATTGCTAATTATCATAAAACTATTGTATACTTCAACAGATTTTGACATTATAAACTGCGTATTAAGAAGCTTGTTTTCAAATGAGGGGTTTTAATATGCACATGCAATTAAATTGGTGGTATCCACAATGCATTGTTTAGATGCTCAAATTATTATTAGTGATCTACTTTAATTTTTTTTGCTTCCTTAAACTTCAGTTTTGAATGTGCAATCCACAAACTACACAAAATATCCCTGCATTTAACGTACAACTTTGCAAGCATTAACAGCAACAAATCTGTAACACTATTAACTGCAAATTTAGCAAACACTATTAAATGCAAATCTACAACAAAAAATAAAATGTCTGCCATGCCTGTCTTATGATCTTTCCCAATTTTAACCTCAGTAACAAATAAGGAAAGTTTTATGTTTTTTCAGGAGCCTATAAACCACTCTTAAATTATCAGGTAGCTATTTCCATTTCACTATCACAGTAATAAGTGCTTACTAGCATTTAATTAAGACCTGTAATTGACTGTAATTATTAAATCCTGCTCTATTAGTACTGAAATATTATCAGTAAGAAAAATTCAGATCCAGGAAGCATTAATTATTGTTTCCTGTTTTTCAGCTGCATCCATGGTGAGTTGCATACCAGTCACACAAACAGAGTCTTTGGCCTTAACAACCCCTGTTTCAGTGGGACAACACCCTTGATCTCAATATATGGTAACTGATACCAATTTAAACAAATATATTACGTAGCAAATAACCATTTCAACCATGTTCCAACAGTGAGACCACTTGAAAAGGTTTGACTTAGTTGTCATTTCACATACATGTTCAGGACCTGCCCCAAATCCCACACAACCAGCTCGAGCATTCTCACTGACCAGAGGGATACGCGAAGGTCCACCGCAACAACTACTTCACTGACCCCCTTCCAATGTGCCAGCCCCACAGCAACCCCCATCCCAACCTGAACGAGTGACTGCTGTCAGGATTCTACCACAGGAATCTACCACAATGATTAGAGAATTTCAAGGTGGCAAACGTGAGTTAGAGTGCCCCAACAGATGCTGACAAATGGCTGGAGATGAGCAATGCCCACAAAACTCCATTCCCCGGAAAGAAAAATGGCAATTTCACTAATACCTTGTGACAATATGAGGATATTATTTCAAGAACAAGAACATTAGTACCTTCCTTCAAAGGCTTTCCTGAAGACTCATACATATGTAATTCACTTGATACTTTGTGAAACATCTAATGCACTAAATTGCCTTGATGGGAGAAAAAATGCGTGTTTTCTAGGATTTGATTGAATTAAAAGTGACAAAAGCATTCCTGAGATAAATAAAATTCTGGCTCACTGATATACCAATGCTTTATAATACTTAATACTTTAATACTCTTGCTTACTGATAAACCAATGCTTTATAATTTTTTCCTCCAATGATTTTTTAATGGGTGAACATCACAGCTGTGCTATCTGCAGGCCCCTGCGGTATAGACCATTTGTTTATTTTGTTCTTGCAGCCTAACAGGTCTTGTACATGACAAGACACCCTGTGTTTCACAACACTAATTGCATTTACCGAATAATCTGAAGAGTTTACCAAGTTTTTATCACTGTCTTTCCCTGTAATTACCCAAACTAGTGGAGGCATTCAGAGAATGACCTAAAAAATGTATTTAGGACAGGCAGTTCTTGTGAATTAATTTTATGATCAGGTCCTAAAGTTTAGCCTTTGAGAGGACCAAGATGTAGCCTTGACCTTGGTTTTCAAGCCCCTTATCTACCCACTTGCAAATAACTCTAATTCATGGTCTTGCTGGACAAGGCTTAACCACCTTTTTACCATGCAGAAAACAGTACTGCAGAGCTGTTCTATCAGCCAATTTATGTAATAGTTCTAGGATAATCCTACTGCATAGTATCTATATTTCTATTTGGCTTTATCTAATTCATACCTTACCTTTTTCTGACATCAGAAGGAAGGAATAAAAGGGGTTAGTACATGTGCGAGTACAGAGGCTCATGGAGAGTTTAGCAGCTATATTTTATATACTGATTTTTTTGATAGCCCTACTGAGGCCTTCATTATGCTGAGGACCAGGAAAACATACATATTGAACCAAGCAAGAATGTGGTTAATTTTTACACCTCTTTCCTTAATAATATAACTTAGATTTCCTTTCCAATGTGGCCTTTCTTCTTTAAGTTGCCACTGTACTTCATTACGTAGCTAGATTTAAGCCACAAGACTATTTGGCATAGGAAAGAGAGCTCTTCTACTTTCCCCAGTAAACTGTCATGTTATAGTGCTCTGAGCTCTCTGACAGCCACTGCTTTCCAGCTCATGTGTAGTTGTATTCCAGCAGCAGATTATGTGATCCCTAAGCACAGTTCAAAAAACATTAGAAATTATTAGTGATCAATAGACCTTTAATTTTTTCAGCCATTAACCCCTTTGATGTTCCCCAAATATCAAAACAGGATGGTGTTTTAGCAAAATTCTACTTGGAATTCTGCTTTAATATAAAAATGGCACTTTTTCATTGTACATCTTAACTCTCCGCATTAAGGACAGTAAACCATGTTTGGCTCCAGATGACATGGTCAATTCAGTCAGAGACAGTTTATCAATGAAGAAATCACCTAGAGTGATTAAAACATCAAAAATATTCAGCAATATTCTGAGATTACGACTTGCAGATTGTCTGTAAACCCTTTCTTTATAGGTACTTTCTTTCAACTACTTTCAGCCTGCCCTACATTTCAGTTCTCCACTAGTAATATGAATACAACATTTACCTACTTTAAGGGGAACTTTCAGGGGTCAAATCGATGAATTAATGTGAGAAGCTAGAGTTTGTGGTAACAAGGACTAAATGTTAGGCAAATGTTACTCAATTCACTTTACAGAGCCCAGACTGAAGGCTGACATATTTAAAACCTGCCTTTTGACTTATAAACTTAAAGAAAACCAACAATTATTTATCATTACCACGGAATAAATACAAAACACCCTGCAATCACTTGTACACTTCTTTTCCAGCACACTTAAATTATTTTTAATGACCTAGACATATATTGTGTTTGTTGGCTTCCCCCCAGAGCCCTGCACAGCCTGGATTAAAATATAACAATTCAGTGTGAATGCATCCAAAATAATAAATGCATTCCATTTAAACAATGCATATGCAAATGGTCTTTCCATCCCTAAGGAGAAAATGAGTCTGAGACAATGAAAAAGTAGCATTGTGAAACTTTTTTTTAATGGTGCAGACTAATTTTCAGGCTGGTTCACAAAGCATGACACACTGTACCTTTCAATCCTAGTGCAGTACAAAACCAGCCCAGCAACTGTAATTGTAGGAATCTGATTCCCAGGGAAGGTGACCTGACCTAGGGGAAGACACCAGGTTACTGCATCAGGCAGTCAGTTCTTCCTCCATGCCACCAGTGTCTACTCTGCTTCTTCAGCAGCTTCTGTCTTATTTTTGTTAATAATGCTTTGAGACAAACAGATGCTAAATTCAAATTCCCTTAAAATGCTGAGTTGTAAGCTGGGATGACTCAGGTACTGCTTCCAGATCTGAGCAATCATCAGTGTGCTAGGAGGAGGCATCTAAGAATCTACCCTAAAATCAATCAACCCTTTAAGGAGTCACAGTTCTTATGGAAAAGGATAGGATTCGGCACTTTAGGGGCACATTTCATCAGAGCATCTATCAGGTACAGCATTTCAGATGTCCTTCTATCCTGATAGTTGCCAGCTTTAATCAAAAGAGAGGACTTTGCCAAGCTAAGGAAAAATAGTAGGGTATTTGTCATTGGTTATTGGCAACAGTGATCCATCAACGATGCCATTTGTGTGACCAAGGTCCAGTCTATCATTTTAAATGAAAAGTGATGGATTGATTCATCCCTCAGTGCCAGGTCAAGGTGTAGCCTGTGTTAAAGCTTGCACTTCACTTCACTTGTCTACACCAGACTTCCTTAGATCCTGTTAAGCATCTGAGGACAGGGAGATGAGTGCTAATATATACATATAACAAAACAGAGCAATTTAGCTGAAACAACAAACAAAATAATGATTAAATTGACTCTGTCCTCCCTCAAGACTCTTATTTCCTAAAGGTATAGCATGAAACCACAGCCACATTGAACTTTCAGCAAAACGTATCCTGCATTCCCAGAAGAGCAACATCTATAATTCAGTCAATTTACCCTCAGCATTTTGTGTTGCTTCTAGGCATACAGAGTGCTTTTTTGTACCAATGTAGTGCTATTACCCTGGTACCACTACAAGCAAGCAACCCAGAAGGAATATAGGCCTGAAGTACAACTCAGTTACAGATGATTTTTGCAGCACTTGAACTACTAGAGACTGTTTCCAATTACACTGGATTCCTATTTCCTTCCCTGATGGCACCGGAGTAGGAACTCATTCAGAACTTTTTTATTAGGTGGATTTTTAATGGAAAACTGTGATCTCTCTGAACCAAAAGCTTCATAGAAACTTTAAACTTTCAGCCAAATTTAAACTAGTTCAAAGACCAGGTGTCTGTTCCCCGTCTCATCTGACACAAAAAAAAAAAAAAAAAAAGGAGATTTCCAGAAGTATTGCTTTGGGCATATTCAAAATGAGAATATAGGAAATCCTACCAGCTATAGCTGAGATGTTCTTTCATCTTTTCTGTATTCTCTGCCTTGTGACAAGGCACATCACTCTAAATGGTGATACCACTGGATTATGATGACCCAGAAGTATCATCCCGCATGTGCTCCTTCTTTTGCCAATGGCATCCTTCTAACAACATATAGCAGCTTATTCTTAGGTCTGTGTGTGCCTTCCCTGAAGTACCAAATTAGACATCTCTCTTCCAGGCCTTCCTTGTTCTTTTCTCTGAACCTGTGACAGTGAGAACTTGCTAGAAATCAGATGAGGTTCCTGTACTTTTGTCAGAGCAATCTAGAAACATTACTTAGAATGCTGTCGAATACCCTCAAATGCATTCACAAACTAAGAAGGATTTTCAAATGACCAAATTCTGTTCTCCAGTGGAAGATCTGAGCATATTCAAATATTCTTTGATACGCAGAAAACACACTGATTACTATCCTCACCTCAGAAAATAATTTCGATTGTCCAATATGAATAGTGCAGTCGCAGGTCATAGAGACACCTTGTCTCCACAATGGACACAAAGAACAGATTATTTCCTTCAATTCTGCAAAATCCTTTTACTTATCTCTAAGTTACTAGCACACTCCAACACATTTGCATTCTTCGCACATACACACACATACACTTGTCATATATTCAAAGCATCTCATCACTCTTGTTTGCCTTTGGACTCTCTCTCTTTTTGAATATGTTATGCCCAGTACTGAAAAGAGTACATTTCTGAGAAGAACCAAAGATTACTTACTTCTCGTGCTTCAAAGGCTTTACCCCTCTTTATAGTTACCTGGCAGTCCTTCTACAGCATGTCACTGCTGACCTACATTCAACATGGGATTCTTCTTTCAAGTTAAGATCTTTCCAAACAGATGAATCTACTCAAGGAGAGACCAAAGTTTGCCCAAACCAGAATCATTAGTTTCAATTGCCAGTGGCGTCAAATTAAACTAAATGAATATGCAGCAAAGGAGCAGATGAGATTCACAGTTGATGAATACACCTCAGCAATATGTCTCGGAATAAATAATCTCACACGCACATCACTGTGTTTTAAGATAACTATATACAAATAGAAAGGGAAACAGTACCTGCTTGTAGTGATGCTTGGTGAAAACATTGCTTTATAAAGAGGTCAAAGTGGTAATATGAGCCTGTACCAAGAAGTGATCTGAAAGTAACAGAAAATTTAAAGTAATGGTCTAAAAATCACTGATCCTATCCTATGCACTCAAACTTTGAACTTTCTACTAATATCTTATTGTATCAAGAAAGAATGTTTTGAAAACATTAAAAATACAGTAGATTCCAGATACTTCTTGTGAAAATACTTTCATATTAGGGCAGACTAAGAATTTAACATTCTTAAGAGGGAATTGGACAACTGCTTAAAGATAATATATACGGGATGGGCAAATCAACTGGTTTTATCTACATAAAAGAGGTAAAGAATATCAAATTCCAGATCACTTCACCTGTAAAGCAACTACCAAGAGATGAGAAAAAGGGCAACATTTAAAAATAATTTTTTTAGTCTTGTGTCTTCCTCCAAAATATGGACAACATAGTCAGATACCAAAACAGAGGAGTCCGTGGTTTGGTCTTGTACAGGAATTCTGGTTTCACTACAGTCTGTTTAAACAAAGTACAGAAAGATCTCTCAGCAAAATGCCTCCTTACCAATGAAATAACACGGTAGAACTGAGGGGTTACGACACTGACATTTCATTGCATATTGCATAGGGCACAAGGGCAAATGGCTGTGGTCTTAATCCCTTCACCTGTTGATTTACTGATAAAGTCTTCTTGCAGAAGACAAACTGATGGACCCTTCATGATGAGAGACCTGACTTAAGCAGGACTGACTGGGAACAGTTGGATGCACTCAATTTCCCAGCACAGAGTCAAGCAGTAGTGGCCAGAGCAGGAGAGCAAAGTTTGATGATGCTACGATCTAACTCCAAGATAGAATAAACAAGCTTAATAAGATCACTCTTATCAAGAAAGATGGAATAAATGGCCATAACCTTAGCAGAAGCCATCAGAGAAAAGCACTGATTAATGATAAAACTATATCCTACTGAAACGGCACAGCTGCAGACCTTGTAGAAACTACTTATATTCTTGAACACAAAATTGCTCTTACCTAAATGTCAAATGTAGAAGGAGCACAAGTCATTGCTTATAAATTTGTTCTGCTTTACTACTGAAAGAGTGCAGTTTATTGTGAAGTTAAGAATTCCACCTCAGGGCTTTAAACAAGGAGAATAAAACAGACTACAATGTAGTTCCAAGGTGGTTTTTTTACTTCTTCTTATTTGGCACTCTGATGAAAAGCAATTAAAGTCTGGCAAATTTTCTCCTTAGATGTAATTTGAACTACTTATCTAGCCTCTCACATGGGAGCAGACTTGGAATGTAAAAAGAAACACCTGCTTTTATCACTTTAGAACAACACTTTCTCAGCTTAGCAATATGCAAAGTTTCTCAAGCCCTTGAATTCTGAGTCTTATGCTTAATAGTATCTTATTTATTCCATGTTCACAAATCTGTGGCATAAGACTACCTCATTTGCTGATATGCCATAAGCAAATAAGCCATTAGGGTTTGATCTCAAGCTGACAATGTGCTAAAAGTAAAGCAGGTAAGAATAATATTAAACCTGTAACTGAAATACAGTATTACCCAGACATCCAGCTGCAAAGTAGTTCCTGTGGTACACTGCCCTCAGGTTCTGTTTTCTCAGGAAAAGATTTCCATAGCATCAGCTTGATGGTACAAAAGGGCTTGATTGTCCTCACTTTACCCACCAAACTGCTCTTACAGCAGGTGCCATGGTTGGTGCACTCTTCAGGTTATGAGGCACTGAGCAACTGTGCTAATGCCTAAGCACAGCACAGCTCTTCTCATTCACAACCTTCCAGTGCATTTTGCAGGCTGTGTGTGCTTCAGGATTGTCCCAGCTTTGAATTCACCAGGGATACAAGATAAAAAGATCCACGTGAGAAGGATTAAAGTCAGTCACATAAGAGTTTAGTCTAGACAGATCCACAAAATTTTCCTTTATGGCCCTTTTTCCCCCTCCACAGCAATCCCAAACATTCACTTAGAAGGAGTGTAAGAGCTTTATTAGAAGAAAATCACAAAAAACATTTCATAAGGACAGATGCAGAGATTGAGGACATTCCTAACATCCTATACCCTGCCACAGCAGGGAACTTACTTCATGAAAACACCTAGACAACTGGGAAGTAAACCACATCCCACACTGCAAAAACGACAGTAATACTTGGATAAGCAGTAGCACTATGCTTGAAAGTCACAAAATAATCCTTCTATTGTATTCAGTACCGGTAGACCATCATCAGGAGAAACGGGATGAAGGAAGAGAAACACCTGGAGAGCCCAGCAGAGAGTGTCAGAACGATCAAAGTTCTAGAAGACAAGTTTTCAGAGAAAAGACTGAAAGATCCAAGGACTAATATCAGAATGAATATACGGAGATATTCCAAAGTCAACCACTCTGATTCTGGGAAAAAAACGAGTTTCCAAGCATATATGAAAGTGTTATAGAGAGGCAGGATACTAATTTGTTCTCAAAGTCTTCTGTGGAGAGAACAAGAAGAAATTAACTTAAATTGCACTAGGAAGACTTAAATTGAGATTAGTAAAGCTTTTTAATGGTTGGAATAGTGAGGTAATTGAATGGAAGAGTAACAGGCCTATAGAGTCTCATCACTAAGATGAGATCATATTTTAGATCAGGCTGGATAAACCTGAAATGATTTAAATGTAATTGAGATTAAGTTGGGGCAAGGAAATGGACTGAATACTTTCTGGGGTCTCTTTGAGCCTATGATCTATGATACTATAATCATAAACGTTAATTTCCATTTCTGGAATCACTACCTATATTCATTTATCAAGCTCCATCTTGAAATAATTTAGGTTCCTTGTCCTTCAAGCCCTATTTGAGAGGTCATGCCAGAATTCAGACATCATTCCTTTGATGACAGAAACCTTGTTCTAATTTACACTCTAAATTCATTGAGAAGCAATTAATATCCATTTGATGTTAAAGCAGGTTCAATTTCAATAATTCTTCCTCCCCCTTCATACTAATTCCTGAATGTCTTTTACAAACAGTAATAGATCCTCTTTCTTAGTCTTCATTAAACTATGCTGTCTATCCCAGGCACCAGAAGTAGTCAAACTATGGTAGCACAGAGTTCCTTTCAAGCCAATTTATCTTGCTTCAACTCCAGTGGCATAAAAGCTATACATCCTGTGGAAAATACACTCATTCATTGCATATTTGTTCTCTGGACATAATAATGGATCGAATTTATCTAATTTTGTCTCTAAACTAAGCTCACATACTCCAGTAAGTTCAGTGGAATTGCTGTTATCAACCTTGCAGTACATTCAAATCTATACAGTGAAAAGACCCACAACATAAACTCTTCTCCCCTATTTTTCACTTCATTCCATTAAAAAGCTTAAAGCAAATTTATTTATCTCTTATACATTTTTTATAATCTATTTTGTCTCTAGTCTAGATATGATCTAAAATAACATGGTCACACAAGACATTATGTATATAGCCAAAACTAAGATGTGGAAGATTAAATTTTATCCTGCCTATATTCAAAGTGAAATATTTTGTGTCATATTTCTCTACATATTTCTACTGTGAAGACAAGAAAGAAATGATTCACAAGCACACCAATGCCTTGTAGGACAGGGTGTCCAGATATAGCCTTACAGGACTTAGCCAGAATTTATTTCCAAACACACACACAAGGTTTCACCTGATGCCTAAGGAGCACACTGTATGCAGCAGAAAGAAAGATTTGCCTTTGTAAGGAATGTCTCTTCTTGCACCTTCATTTTATAAACATTCTCTGAAAGCAGACAGTGTGCCAATTACAAAAATACAGCCTGAGAAGAGAATCAGGTTCCAAGGCTTGTACTGAACAATCTGGAAAGGACTCCTCCATTGGCTTGTGAGCATTAATGCCTAAATACTCCAATTATAGAATCTTGTCTCATTGGCATGGTTGCCAATGGTTACTTCCTACATATGTCTCTGTTAGATTGCCAACATTCCCATTTGTTTTGAATTAGAACAAATACTCGGAAACACAAGAACAACAGGTTGCTAAGCTCAGCCAGATCGCAACAAGTCATGAAACTCCTGGCATTAGGAATGAGAATTTCTAACATTAATGCTTAGCAGTGGGAAAGATGCCACTGCTGGCACCTCTAAGTTAAAGGACCTCAACAAAATTGACTTAAACTGCTACAAATGAACTTTAAGTTAGTGCCCAAGAAGATTTGGGAATCACTGGTAAAAATACATGTTGTCTTCTTTCAGAGTTTACCTATTAGCAGCTGCTTAGGAGCCTAGACTGCAAAAACAATAAGAGATAAATCCACTTTTCAAAATGTAGCATTTCAGATCCAATGGAAATATATTCCAATGCTTCAGAAACAAGTACATATTCATGAAAATTACATAATTGCAAAGTACAGATTATTGCTAGGTAGCCTTGTGATCCACATGGCACCATAAGCACATGTACAAAATATTGGAATCTCTCAGAACTCCAACAGTCAGAGGAAGATGCACATTCATCCCTTGTGGTACCATCTGAAACAGCCTTGATGAGCTCTGTATCCATGTTCACTCCAACTTATCCAGAATTTCTAACTCCATTGTCAGTTCATTTATTTGAATTTTAGAGAGGGACAGATACATACTAGAGAAGTACAGGCTGGGGGACAACATCTTAGAAATATGGAGAAAAATTGAATTAATGCCTCACCACAGTCAGCTACATAAATATCTAAAATAAGGTGTTCTCAGAGCAAAGTCAAATCAAAGGAACAACAGCTGTATAGTGCTACCATAACAAAATTGTCAGAAAACTTCATTTTAGCTAACGTACCCGGTTACTAGATTCTAAACATAAGATTAATAACCCTGGTGGATGAGTAGCCAGCATCAAAGGTTGAGGCTGGGATGGTAATGGAGCTACTGAGAGGCCCCAGAAGAACCTATGTGTCTTTTTAACTCAAAACTACAAAGCATAGTGTAATCTCTTGAAAAAGTCTTGGATGACAAAAGGGGAAAAAAATCATGAGAGTCAAATTTATGAACAATCAATGCTGCAGTTTTTATTGGAGCTCAAAGATTGACAAGAATTACCAGGGGTTCTCTATTTTTTTTTTAATTTTTTTTTCTTTCATATTTCTTTATTTTCCTAGCAGTATCATCGCATCTGCTTGGAAATTGAAATTGCAAGCATTTGAACAAATATATTAAAGTGGTCTGCTGTTACTAAAGTTTATTTAAATGTGTTTACATTATCAGCTGAACCTTGACTTTGTAAATTTGTTAAACATAATGGACAGCCTTATTACCAAGACTACAGATATATTTGAGAAGCTTTTTCCTCTTTTTCACTCACCAGATTGAAGCAACTCATTATTACAAGGAAGCTGAGAAATTCTTCTGCAGTGAAAGCAGTATTTAACACTCTTTAGGACTGGTCTGCACGTGGCTGGCAGCTGGACCACAGGAAGAAGGAACATTAGAGAAATTATTTTATTAGGGAAGCTGCATATCTTCCTTACCAGATCATCACCTTGGGAAAATGAAGGCACTGGATATAACTGTTCTGAAGAGCTTTTAAAAGGCAGTCCTGGAGAAGTTAGTTAAACTAAAAAATAATAATTAAAAAAGAAAAGGCTCTAGAGGCCCACCAACATCCACCCACATGTACTAGTGCCCAGCATCCAGCCCCTGGAATGAATGACAGAGTCATGGAGAGTCTTGCTGCTGATCCATAGCTGATGGATGGGAGGGCAGAGGAGGGAAGGCGAGGGGAGAAAGGGAAAAAGGGACAAAGTAAGCAAGCACCTATCTCATTATTGATTTTATATATATTCTACATTTTCTTGTGTTTGTATTGAAACTGAAATGCATATTTCCCCTTTATCCTCTTCTTGATGCTTAAAATCATATATTCTATTACTAGGTTTTTCACATCAAAGAAAAAAAGACATTTCATTTAAACTTATAAAGCCTGCTGTCTACTGAACCAATAAAGAAGAAATCCACATTTCTTAAAGCTTGGCAATGTCTATGACATTTGACTCAATTTTTATCACAGTTCATGGGAGGACACACATTAAACTTCTGAACAACAGCAGGGATTATGTACCTGACTCCCTGAAATTAAATTTCCCAAAGTACAAGCATTAAAGGAGGGAACAAGAGATTTTCAGTTCAGCCTCTTAATATGTTCCCTGGGAAGACAAATGCAGTTCATTTCTTTGTTGGGTTTTTTTTTTCCTTACAGAAAGAAAATTATGTATGGGAAAATACAGCAACAATTTGATAATCTCTATTTACTCTTGGGAAATAAAATACTTATGTTTCTGAGACACACTTCAAAGGAACTAGAGCTATATTCCAGTTTCATTTCTAATAAATAATTTTTTATCCTTTAAGTAGGACTCTCCATATTTTCATACGGAGGTGCATTTTTAAAATTATTTTGTAAATATCTAGAGCATTTAAGCATGAAAACTTGTATTTATATCTCTCAGCATTTACAAAAATTATTGAAGATAGAGGTAGAATTCATAACTTAATAGCTTCAGCTTGCTACTGTTTCAAATGCAGTATCTTTAATGCTTTTCCCATTTCATCTGAAATAACTATGCAGTTGTTTATTTCACATTTTTTGGACTTTCAGGTAATCTCTTTCAGAAATATAGTATACACTGAACAAGTAAGCAAACACCAAACCAGCTGGTGGTAATAAAACATCTGATGGCGTCACTTTTCACATTTGGGCACTAAAAACCCTCTTGTTCGGAGACTTTTTTTCTTGAAGAGTCACCCTTAGGCTGGCTGGACCAACCTGCCCTAGGAGCTGTGCCTGCAAAAAAAATCACAGGAAGGGCAGGCAGAGTGGGTTCACTCTGCAAACACACATCCCTGGTTCAACAGGTTCACCAGGGGTAACTTACGGAGTTGCGTTAATGAAGTTTTTCCAGCAACAACCAGAAATCTGAATTCACTCCCTCCTGGTAAGCTAAATAGCAATAAGGATGAGTACACAATCTCTGCTTTTCAAAAAGAGTTCTGCTATCTTTAGATAAACTGTATTAAGAAATGCCAGCAATTACCCGGCACCTAATAAATGTATGTAAAAGCTGGGAGGAAATATATAAGTATCTGCAAGACAACTGGAACTTCATCTTCAGTGAGAGAGTGATGCTGCCCCTTTCTTCTCATCCCAGCTGTGAGCTAAATTGCCCAGGATTTCACAATCTCAGTCAATTTCATTCACAGCCGGCAACACCAGCAAATTGCTTTCCAGTGGAGACAGAACTTTACTTCCTCGCTGACAGCCTGAATGTTAAAGAGTAAAGAGGCAGGAAAAAGGGCTGAAAACCTGCAGAAGAAATATGGACAAGCGGCAGGGAGACACAGTAAAACACACAGAGAAATTAGAAGCAACAATAGTTTCTGCTCCCTAACAGTGATACCCCACATCAAATTCATGCTTACTGGACTATCAAATTTTTCTGTTATATCCCACAGAGAAAAACAGAACTACATTTACTCCTCCAGGCTTTTCCATGGAGGGTTCCCAATCTTCCTTCTGTTTTTTTCTCCCAGAATGACACAGAACTGTAAGTTTTTCTTAAGAAGTAAGAAAATAATTTTGTGCAGAGGCACACCTATGAAAAGATCCATTTTAAAGAGCAACAGTGGTTTTAAGTAAGTATCACCCATTACCGGCCAATTGATTCAAGGCTTCATCTTCTCATCAACAGCCAGTTTCTGCTTGCTGCCATTTTATTAATAAAATACTCATTCCTGAACAAGCATCCTTCTAAGTAAAAAATTCTCAAATACCCATTGCAAAAACCACATATGAATGGCAGAATGGTAAAGAAAAATACAGAAAAAACCTCCAGAAAAACTCACAAGACTAACCAGACACCATGCTAAGATCCCCTGTAGCTTATTCGCATAGGTAATGTACCATTCATGAGACATTACTTCAACTTCATCCCAAAGTCTAGCCAATAATTTGTGTCCCTTGGCCACTGCAGGAGGCAACAAACCTGGCAGCCTGCTGGCTAATAGCCATTCATCAGGTTTAACAGACCAATCATTGTAGGCAAAAGTAATACTGGGAATTCAAACACTGATGACAGTCATGCAAAAATCTTTAATCTAGAAGCTCTTTGACTTTTTTTTCTTCTGGCAAAATCACCCTTTGTAAAGGTAGATTTTGGTTGCTACTATGGCACTCACAAGAAAAGCAATCAGAAATGAGTGACAACCAGGAGTTTCCATGTCAGGTTCATTTTGGGTGCTCAGGCAGTAGGTCACAGCAAGAGAACGAGAGCTGTGCTGGCAGAAGCTATTTGCTAACGCTCAGAAAAACAAAATAATGGAAAAGTGAGTTCCTGTCATCTAGTTCATCCACAGTATTCAACTTCATGGTGTGTGACTGCACTGCTGGCATATCCTAACTCTATTTCTGTTCACATTTCACAAGACTGAGATTTGTAGTTAACTCATCAATAGCCTGGCTTGGGTTATCCCAGCCGGCTGCCATCCTGCCCATGCAAGATCACAAAACTTGGAAAAACTGAATAATTTTTCCTGGTTTTAGTCATTGTTATGTAGGGCATAGTGTGGGGAGTTCATAAAAGGAGAAGCTTTTTGTTTGGATGGACAGCAAATGTGGAAGACAAATCCATTTGTTACTCAACACAGAGATCACCCAAATTAAATACATGAAAACAAATAAGGACTAAAAACTGATCGAATTCTAGACTCATAACTTGTCTTCGCACTCTTGCTCCTATTTTCTCACACTCCCTCTTAATTTTCAAGAACTTAAGTAAAAAATTGCCTAAATGTCACTTCTTACACTGATTTGAAACCCATTTTCTTCACAACAGTGGCTAGTAAAAGCATTTCACAGCTCCAGTTGGGGGTGATATAGAAAAAAATGAAGATACACAAAGGACAAAAAAAAGAATTAACCTTTAAACCATTCTATAAAAGGTGGTTCCCATTGGTAAGTAAACAAAGGTTCTAATTTAGTTTAGTTTCAGACTATAGCTCAGTACAATATAACAATATTCAAAGGAGTAGTCAGATATCCTAGTTTATGGGATAAACACATCACAAAATGTGCCTTAGAATATTTTCATTAGTTAATGTATAAAATGACCAGATAACTTTGCAGTTAGAGCCCCAAGTACTGAAATCAAAGGCAGAACTCTTATTGATGCCAAGTCCTTTTGATCAGGACTATTTTACTAGAATACAATCAATGAATTTTGTTCCAGAGCTCATTATTTCTTATTCTTTTCTCTAATATCACAAGCATTCTTTAGGCACAAGGGACAGCTCGCTCAGCTTTTAATGTTAATTATGGTAATCTCTGTAGACATCATCACCTCTTCTCTTAATTCATAATGTAGGCATAAAATATCAGTGCAGCTTTCTATTACAGTAGCATAGGTCACTGCACTCTAGGGGGTTTTTGTGACAGCTTACTCTTTAAAGCCTTTCTTATAATTCACTAATAAAAAAATTAGTTCAGAATCATATTTAAAACAGAAAGATATTTTATTTTGTGAATGAATTACAACCAGTAAGAAGAGAAATTAAAGACTGAAAAAAAAGTGCTCTCTTGTACTTTTTTCAGAGGTAATTCTAATTTCATACTGAACCAAATATATTCAACCAGGTTCTTGTTTTCCACCCCAATTAAAGATGCATATCAATCAAGTAAAGACTCATTTTTCCCATCAGCAAAATACTGCACTAGTGCTTCCAAAAGGTAAACAAGAAGCATCTCCATTTTGCCCTGGATCATTCCTCATTCACTCACCTGTCTTCATTAACATTTAGTACAAAGCAGGAACACACATTTTATGGGGCTCTCCTGATCATTCCCACTTAACACTTAACTTAGGTTATAACCAATATTACTGGCAGTGTTGAAGGAAAGTGTCTTACCAACAAGCCACAAAGCATTTGTAAATACTACATCATAAATTGTGTTTCATTTGCAACCATTGAGAAACAAAAATAGTATTTCCAAGCATGGGAGTCAATTTTCTTTTACTGTTACCCTAATTTTGTCTTAGGGAAAAAAATTAGGGACATAAACGCTGATGATAGCAACACATTTGTCAACCTCCCAACCACTCCATAAACATGAACATGAAATATTAGTATTTGATGGCATATATATATAAAATGCAAAAAAGCTACTAAAGAAACCTGTATCTCAAAAAATTGTTGTCAGGACCCATGGCTACTCTCATGTAGTGACTCCTCTGATTGTGGATTGCTAATTGTGTACTTTCCTCCAAAATGTTTAGCAGCCATACAATACCTCAGTTACAGATTAGCTATCATTGTTGTCTAAGGAATTCACTTACAGATTCCAGTTTATCTGCATTTTACATGCAAGGCATGTAAAAATTATTTTTCTGTGTCAGATTTGAGAAATACAATTCACACAAAGTACACACCTAAAATCAGTCTGAAAACAGGAAACTAACTAGATGGCTTTTCCTATCAGAGATACTCATTTCCATAGCACCTAATTCTGCCATCAAGCATCATTGTCTTCAACATATTATTTAAGGATTTTTTAATTTCAGGTGTCACTTCCTCTCTTGCTCTTACATAATGACTTTCTTCTGAGAAATGCAGATATTTTAATATAAACAATAAGGTATACCAAATCTACGAATTAGAAACTTCCACCTTTCACAGATGGAACTGAAACACAGATAATATGGCCCAGATTCACAAATTCTCTGAAGTCATTTCCTCCCAGAAAAGATTACAATTACTCTAATTTACTTCGGAAAATTACTGCATCCTAAGCGAACTCTCCTGCAATTTGAAGCCATCTTATTGCAGTAATATCTAACTCAAAAGAGAAACTGATTATTATTTTTTTTCCTGAATCAGATTTTGATTATAGGTGTTATTACATGTCCAAACCAAGTGATATTAATGCCATGGAGGTATCACTCATGACTCTCGCTCTGGGAAAGCTCCATTTCACATTTAGAAGAAATTAGTTCAAATCCTGCTGTGCTTAAAAACCACATTGTATACTCTCCTAGCTGAATGACCAACACAAAATGAGTTCTCTAAATATAAGTTTAAGTGAAAGTTCATTGACTTATGAGTGATACATCTATATCGAATAAGAAAAATCTGATTCCTCAGAGCATTGTCATCAGCCTCAGCATAATGCAAAATTGGTTTTGGCCCCAGCCAGAAGCAGGCCCTTCTCATCCTGCTGCAGCCCATTTAAAGCAGAAGCTCATGTTTTATGAAGAAGCAAGATGGCAGCAAAGCTCAGAGGAACTGTTTCTAAATGTGATTCAACAGAGGACAAGTAAAATCAATCCCAGGGCTCATGTGGGAAGCCCCTTTAACAGAGGAAAACCTTCCTTTCTCATTAACTCACACATGGCAACCCTATTATGTGGAGCAACATAGAAGAGGGGCTCACATCAAAAGTTTTCATTGATAAATCACTTCTTTCCAGCCTCCACCATTCTGTAAAGATCCTACAAGTGGTGACAGGACTCAGAATTTGTGGTCATAATGCTCCCTGCAGCACTGCTGCCTTCACTACAGCATGGAAAAATGCAGTCTTAGCCAGAAAACCATGATCTGATCATGCTCTGAGATTTAACTGCACAGGCAGAGGGACTGGCTTTTTGTTTCTGTTTGGGTTTTGGGTTTTTTTCTTTTTTT
>VZRV01001396.1:6674-116085 GCA_013398115.1 Falcunculus frontatus | reverse complement strand
GGGGGGGGGTACATGCTGTGACACAGGTTAGGGAGGTGTGAGGGGACCAGCCGTGAAATGAACGGGTGGAGGAGACTGTGTGGGGACCCACTGTGATACGGCTGGAGGACGATGCAAGGGGATCAGCCGTGCCACGGGGGGAAGGGACTGTGGTGGGACCCATTGTGCAAGGGGTGCAGGAGGCTGCAGTGGGGTTCCCTGTGTCACATGTGGAGGGGGCTCCTTGGGGACCCACCGTGCAATGGGTGGGTGGAGGGAGATGCATGGGGACCCACTGAGACACAGATGTGGGGGCTGCATGGGGATCCACTCTGGGTTCCATGAGTGACTGACTCACTGTGCACGCCCCTGGCATGGAGGGATCACAGGAAAGAGGAGTCTATGCGGGGACCCACCATGTGCCCCCCCACCGTGGAGGGGTCATGGGGGAAGGAGGGAGCCACGTGGGGACCTGTCAATGCACACCCCATCAAGGAGGGTTTGTGTGGGGACCTGTTGCTGCCCACTCATGAGGGGTGCTGCAGAGGTGTCCAGGGTTGGGACCCATCCAGAGACCCACAGGGGTAGCAGGGACCCCTGGGAGGAGTGGTGGCTCGGCAGGGACACCTCGGGGTGGAACTGCTTGGGCACAGGCTAGCAGGGCACCAGGGTCAGTGCGGTGAGTGGTGGGACAGCAGGGCAGGAATCGCCCTCCCATGGACAAGGAGCTCACTGCTTCATCCTTGTGAAGGAGGACACGGCTTTCCAAAAGGGCTCCCCACAAACATGAGAACTTCAGTCTTGCAATGGGAAGACCCACAGCCACAGGCATTTGAGGGACAATACTGCATGTCCACCAGGACTGGGAATGGGGGAAAACAAGAAGGGGGAGCCCCCCAGCCCCCCAAGGCCTTGTAGTGGCTCCAGGCAGAGCAAGGCTTGGCGGGGCTGCTGGGGCTCAGCTCCCCACCTTTGGCTCCATGCCCCAGCAAAGCCCGCTTCTGCAGACTAGGAATGCTGGGGGGGGCCGTGGGACAGCCCTGCTCCCTGGGCTGGCCTTTCTCATTGAAATGAGGAGGATTCAGTGTGGAGGGAAGCATTGACAATCGCTCCCCAGCTCCCAGCCAGCCGGGCTGGGCGGTGAGTGTGAGCGCGCAGTTCTCCCCTTCCCCTTTCTTCCCTTTGAATCAAACCAGATGTCTCCCATGAAATGAGATTGCCGGAGCTCACACTGGAGAGGGACAATGCGGAGGGATGCGAGGCTCCCGCCGAGCCACATCGCGCTGCAGCTCTGGCAAAGGCAACGGCTGCAGCGAGGGCTGGGGGGTGGTGGCACCGGTGCCTTGTCACCGGGGCTGGACTTTTCTACTCCTCACTGTATCCTGAATGATTTCCTCTCTCCGGCTCTGGGATCCTTACAGGAAGGTTTTTTTCTCTCCCCCCTCCCCTTTCTGGGTCTACCAGCAGAAGATCTCAGCTCCGGCTAATCTCGGCAGATGGGGTACCCAGCACAAGGAGATGGCTCATCCACTGACTCAGCCGGTAAGGTGCTGCTGGAGCTTTCCCTGTGAGTTTGCCCAGGCACTTTGGGAAGGGAAATTTTTGCTTTCAGTTTGGTTTTTGCATCCAGGTTTCCTGATGTGTAGTACAAACTCAGGGAGCTGCTGGGACACCAGCCGGAGGGGCTGCTGCTGGCAGGTCCCCTCTGTGGCAGGACCTGGCATGGAGCGGCTGTGGGTTAGAGCTTGTGGTGGTTGTGCTGTAGGTGTGCACAAAAAAGAGGGGAAAAAAGTAAAGCTAAGGGCAGGAGAACCCACCCACTGCTATGTTTCATGTGGCTCATTTTGGTCATGGTTGTAGAACAGTGTCCCCAACTAGGCTTTATTTCTTTTTTCACCTTTGTGTGGTGATGGGACTCCTGAGAGTGGCAGTTCGGGATGTTTTCCTTCGTGGCAGTTTGGGATACTCCTTCTTCTAAGAGGTGGCATCTCTTTGTATTGGGATGTGATGGATGGTGACTCCACAGGGCACTTACATATCACACGGCAAGTTTTAACACAGGCACTCAGCTGGGTGGGCCCCATTAAACTGCCAGAAATGTGCATTTAATGCACATGGACGTTCACACACACTGCTGGTTACCTTGCACACACCCGCTGGCTGTGGCTCCCTCCACGCTTACAACCAGGTGAAACCCTTGTGTGTGTCTGCGTAAGCACGTGGTGCAAACACAGTTATGTGCATTGAAATATGTACATAAACCACATGTGTTTGCATACAAGCTGTTTGTACACACACACGGCTTTGTGCAGGGCTGTTCCCAGTGTGGGCGAGGATCGTGTGCGTGCCCATGTGCTGGAACACACGTGGTGGTGGTGGGAACTATCGTGTTCTGCCCTGTAAATGATGGAGTTTTCACTTGTCCAGGTTGGATCTCATGCGTGAGGCTGATGGCAATGCCTGCTCTGGAGGCAGCATGTCATTTTAGGGACGTGGTTTTGCTTCCACCTCCATTTAAAGTTCTGTCACGGAGCTCTCAGGAGAAGAAAGTGCCCCTGGAAATCAGAAAGTGAAAGGAAAAAAGAGAAAAACTATGGAGCTCCAGCTCTGAGCATTCCAGCAGCACGAGCCAGGCCCAGAAATCACGAAACTGACTAAAAAGTTTGTGCGACTCAAAAAATAATATTAAAAATTGAGTTTCTTTTCATTTGCCTTCTCCTGGGGCTGTCGGATTTCACTCTGGTTACATCACCTTGCTTTTCTGCACAGCCACAAGGTCTAGAAACTTACTTTAAAAAACAAAAATTCATACTCGCGCAGATTCACATGACTCACAGAGCTGGGAATTTAAGGCAACGAGGAACGCTCATAGAAAAATCACAGGAATTGGCAACATGGGCAATGACTAATCCTGATGGGTCCCTGATAGCAGCGTCTCTCAGTTCATACAATATTTTGGGGGCGTAGCTGGGCTACAACCAAGACTTTGATCCTCTTCCCAGTGATAGCAGCTGCTTGGGAATGATCTTACCTCCCGTCTGGCATCGCTGCCTCTGGGGAAGCTGGATTTCAGGAGTAATTCAGGTTAAAGTTAGCTCTGCCAGGTGGTTTGAACCAGCTCGATGAGCTGGAGTAGGTCATAGGGGCTCATGTCGCGGGGCTGTTTGGGGCTGGATCATTCCCAGCTCCCTGGACAGAGTGGTAAAAGGTTATTTTGGGGGGGCAGGTAGTGCTGGATTGCGAGTGAGGATTTCGCCATGGGTATAGTCTCTGCACAGCTACATCCACTCAGCAGACACCCCTGCCGAGGTTTTGGCAGAAACACAGTGTTTCTAGTTAAAAAGCGGGTATTTCCAAATGTTGTAAAATCCACATCCCCGAATTACTGTCAGGGAAAAAAAGAAGTATTAATTAAAGCAAGGGACGGCGGCAGAGTGCTCTGAGCGGAGAGGTCGGGATCAGGCAGCAGCGTCACGTGCACCTCGCCCCTTCCCGAGGCTGCAGAACAATCAAAGAAAAGGGAGAAATTGCAAACTGCAGCTGCTGCTGGTGCCAGAGCCGTCGGGGAGGGGTGGCTGGGCACCACGGCTGGTGACAGAAAGTTCTGTGGGAGGCAGGAATAAAGCTGACATTGACTGAGGAGGTGCCAGCAGCCTGTCCTTGGGCAAAACAGCCACTTAGAGTCATCATCGAGAGTGAACGCAGAGAGAAACTTTCCGGATGAATTTGTGTCATCAATGTGAAGCCAAATTTGGCACTTCCCAGTGCTGCATCCCTCTGCCCCTCGACATGACCCAAATCTGGGGGAAAGGTGGTAGCTGCTAGGAAAAGTTTAATGTTGTAGAAGCATCCCATGTCCCTTAGACTGAGGTGATGAGCTGATGGTGGGGAGGACAGAGGGAGCAAACACCTGCTTGGAACCAGGACACTTTTTTTAGGCTTTTCTTCATTTTCATCTTGCATAGAATCATAGAATATCCCGAGTTAGAAGGCTCAGGCTGGGGTACCATGGCCACAAGTGCTTTGAGACACCGTATCCCTGTCCCTGGACAGCTCATTTCAAGAACTGCTCAGCTGCCTGTGAAACAGGAGTATCCCAAATGCTGGAAAGCTGGAAGGGCTCCCTTCCACGCTGAGCCCACAGCCCTGTGTGCTGGCTGTTCCCTGAAGCACACGATGCAGGGGTGACTTTGCGCCCCGTCATGGCTGATCCACCCAGGGTGTCCCTCCGTCCCCGTCCGTGGCTACCACTGTCCATACAAATCATCTGCTCCCTGTTGATGTTAAACCTCTTTGCTTTGTCAATGGGACCAGCAGCAAGAGGAGTGTCACTGTCCATGCAGGGATCCTAAAGTGCTTTGCAAACATTTGTTAATTAAGCTCTTCTATGAGATAAGTAAATTAGTGCAAAGCCTGATCCAAAGCTCCTTGAAGTCCATTGGTTTTGGTGAGCCCAGGTCCATGGGATCAGGCCCAGGAGACCAGATTTTAACCCCCCTCAATTTTGTTAAGAGCTCAGCATATTGGCTGCAGATGGGTGCTAAGCTACAGGGACAATCTGGTGTTGGGATCGCGGGTGCCGCAGCCTGGCAGACTTCGTTACGTTCATAACGTGGAGGGTTTGGACTTCTGGTCATGACGGGTTTGTTTGAAAAACTGCACTAAGGTTGCTGAAGAAACCTCTGCTGAAATCTGATAATTTTAGGTCTGGGATCAAAAGGATTCAATTTCAAGGTCACACTCTCCCCTTATTCCTGCTGCTTATACATGTAGTTAATTTTCACATTTTCCTCCCATTGGAATCCCATCTTCTGCAAGCAGATAATTCCCGATTTTGATTTCTAGAACATCAGAATTACCATGTGTTTCCTTGGGTATATCCTCTTCTGAATTTTGTCCAGGGGCATGTTGGGGTTTCAGCACTTGCCTGTGTCTGAATCCCCATCAGCCCAGAAATCCCGGCGCAGCCACAGATCAGCTCCGAGAGCATCGCACCCAGCTCCGCCGTGGTGCCAGTGGGGCCGGTTTCCTGCATGTGCTCCAACTGGCTGCCTGGTGCATCCGCCGTCAGTCAGATGCTTCCTGGACATGTCAAGCCTGAGGCCCATGTGTTGGCCAGATGGTCCGTGTGTGCCCAGCAAATCCAGCACGTCCAGGATGTGTTGGATTCGCTGCACACTCATCATCAAGCTGTGCAGCGCATGTGCACGTATTTCTGTCCAGGAAATCTTGAAGGGAAATACGGCAGCTTCATCCAAGGGACTTACCTGTCTCTTGTTATCCTGACAAATGAGCCCTGTCTGTAAGGGTCTGCCTGAGAGGGGGGGATGGGCTATATTCCAAGGACAAAGGGAAACGGTTTCAAACCAAAAAGAGGGGAGATTTAAACTAGATGCTAGGAGGAAATTCTTCCCTGTCAGGGTCGTGAGGCCCTGGCACAGGGTGCCCAGAGAAGCTGTGGCTGCCCCTGGATCCCTGGAAGTGTCCAAGGCCAGGTTGGACAGGGCTTGGAGCAGCCTGGGATAGTGGAAGGTGTCCCTGCCCATGGCAGGGGGGATGGAACTTGATGAGATTTAAGGTCCTGTCCAACACTAATCATCCCATGATTCTATGATTCTACAATTTCCAGTTTCAAGACAAGGATGTGAGGCGTGGAGTCAAACCAACTTGCACTAGGTACAGCCAGAGTGGCACTGGCATTTCCATGAGCTACACACGAGCTCCCTCAGCACAGTCACATCTTCCCGCTTGGAGGCTCAGTGCACCCACTTTTAATGCTCTTTCCAGTTATGAGTTATTTTAAATGAAAACAAGGCAAGTTTATAGGAGGGGCGATGCCCAATGAAATCCCATTCTTTCAGGAACATGGATGCGGGTGGTGTTAGCTGACCACAACCATATTTTTAGCCAAAGAAGGCCAACAAAGAGTTTTGAAGCATGGATTTGGATATCCGTGCCTAGAGTGAAGGCTCAAAGCCTCTTCCCCACCACCTGTGCTGGAGAACAGTGACACTGATTATTCACACTCACAACATATACAGTTAAATACATGTAAAAGAGATTTTTTACCTTTTATCTGAGTGTTTTCTTGCTGTTTATAAATCTCAAGTGGAGTTGGTATGTGTGATCCTTAACTCTTTTGTGTCTTTCTAAGCAATTTGATCGAAGTCATGCAGCGGGTCCAGGGCACAGTCCAGCAGAGCCAGCATCCTTTTTTTTCTCCTCTGGACAAGTGCTATCGCTCCAATTTTGTGTGGAAGCACCTTCCCCTGTCTCACTGCCTCACTTTTCCCCATCATATTCCACAACCATTGTTGCACATTTTGACAGAAATGAGAAAAGTCATTACGTTGCAGGTGATGCCTCCTTTCCAGGGAGGCTCTAATCATCCTGTCGTGCTCCAGAGCTCTTCCTGTCGGTGCTAATTTTAGTCTCATGGTGGAAGTTGCTGCCGGGTGCTTGGGATGGGATGGAGGCTGAGCCACGCAGGTGTGTTGCAATCCTAATGCTGCTCCAGCATCCTGCATGGCCCAGCAGTCTGGATGTCAGACCTTGTTGGGAAAAGTCTAAAGAATACATCTCGGCACTTTTTTTAGCTGTTTTGCACTTGCTTATGCCAGTCCAGGGATGCCTGATGCCTCTCTAGAGGCTCAGCAGGGACAGTGGGGACCTGCTTTTCCAAATAGTTCGGTCTCATGCAGGCACCTAAAGCAGGGCCGGGTTTTCCCAGGTGTTCACCTCCTGGCTCTGCCTGTCTGGGCAGGCTCCTGTGGGAACACTGAGTGATTCTGAGCAAGCAGGTCTTTGCTCTGCTGTGCAGAGAAGACCTTGTCAGCAGAGGGGCTCTGGGCACAAGCAAGCAGGTGACACTCAGGTCTTTGCATTTATTTTCTCTACAATTCCATATCCTTCTGGAAGTATCTCATGGCTTGAAAAGAGGGAGCTTTATCATGGCTCTGGGTTCAGCCTTGCACTGCTCTGCTCTGGACACTGCTTTTGGTGGTGTAGGTTGATGAGTGGGACATAGGGAACCAATGTGTGAGAGACAGAGCAGAGGGACCCAGAGACGCTGTGGCTGCCGCATCCCCTTGGCTGCAACCAAGCTCCAAGGGAACTTACAGCTCACCCAGTTCCACCCCCCTGCCATGGGCAGGGACACCTTCCACTATCCCAGGTTGCTCCAAGCCCTGTCCAACCTGGCCTTGGACACTTCCAGGGATGGAGCAGCCACAGCTTCTCTGGGCAACCTGTGTCAGGGCCTCCCCACCCTCACAGGGAACAATTTCCTCCCAATATCCCAATTAACCCTGCCCTCTGGCAGTGGGAAAACATTCCCCCTTGTCCTGTCCCTTCAGGCCCTTGTACAAAGTCTCTCTCCAGCTCTGCTGGAGCCCCTTTAGGCACTGGAAGTGACTCTAAGGTCTCTCTGGGGCCTTTTCTTCTCCAGGCTGAATTTGAGCATATTCAAAGTTTCTTAGAGTTCTCTTCACCTCTGCCTCCCAGGGGTTAAGGGTCCTGGCAGTACTCTGATTTCTAGGTTTAAAAACTGGGAAGAACAAGGTCTTTGTCCAGCCTGGTATAGACTCCCAGTCTCAACCCACCTCAGTTTTGCCCAGGCACCACAGTGTGCTGCTGCGCCAAGCACACGGCAAGGCAGAATCAGGCCCTGAGCCAATTTAACCCTTCTTCTTATCAGTCTAGACATCCTCATTATCCAGATAAAAGTCTAATCCCTCACGGAATCCCACTAAGCTCCTGCCTGTATGGTACTGAAGGCAGAGGGCACTCGCCCTCAACCAGGACTCTCCTGTGGGTGGGAGATGCCGCCCCCGGCTCCAGTTCCTGCGCTGGGAGCAGGTCGCGGGGTGAGCATGTAGTATTCCGAGTGCTTTACCAATTACAAGTCATTACTAATGCTTTTATTACCATTATTTAATAGATCGTGTTAATTATTATTATTAATTTGCTTTAAAAGCAGTGTTTCCATAGCAACAGGGAGATGTGTGCTGCTTTTCAGGCACATGAAGTGGACACGTTCCCATCTCTTCCCCAACGGGCTGACAGCTCACCGCAGGGCCGGGTGATGGAGGGGGCTGTGCTTTGGTCCCTGTGGGGATGATACCAGCAGGGCCATCCAGGAAAGATGAGAGCACCATCTCTGTCACTGGAGGGTCCCTTGTGCCATTAAAAAGTTCCTGCGGGATGCAGACTTTGTGCCTAAATGCTGCAGATGCCCCAGGAGAGCAGAGCAGGTGCAGTAATGTTTGTACCTCTGTGTGACCCAGGAGTGAAGGTGCTGCTGTTAATTCCCACATTGCTGATTCCCTGGACTCCAGCGCTCCCTCAGAAAGTGCCTTGTCTCCTTTTATGTTTTCCAGTCAGCTGCAGAAGGACCAGGACTTGGAAGTCCAGCTGAAGTCCAGCAGAGCTGGCATTCCCTGGCTGCAGGATGCCAAATCCCAGAGAGGTCTGCAGTGAGCTGGGGGCTGCTGCTGGCATGCAAGGAAGCTCTGAGCCTCGGCCACAATGGTTCCAGGGGCAAAGGACCATCCGGGATGCTCAGGTGCCACTTCCCAGTCTCAGGCTGTCTACAGGCTCTGGCACAGGTATCCCTGTGGTGAGAGGGAAATGCAGGGATTGGTGCCGGCTCTTCTGGGCTGTGTTCAAGGCTTTGCCAAGGCTGGAAAGGTAATGCGTGCACGCTGCTTTGTAGGTGGGGTTTAAACACTGAGCCCAGGTTTAAAGTCGGCCTCTGACCCATTGTGTCCCTCTCACACTGTGCCCAGCTGGCCTTTGCCCCACACTGCCACGGTCACTCCTCCCAGGAGGGATGTACCTCACACACAGCTGCCGGGGGGCTGGGGGGGCTGAGGGGCTGGGGGTGTCGTTTGCTGGGGACCATGTACCCTGTCAGTGGTGGAGGTATCGGAATGTCAGGCTGTGTCCTTGGGAGAGAAGTTTACGGCAGGGGACATGCAAGAGGCCAAGGTCAAGCTCAGCCAGGAACGGTGGGTCAGGGCACGTTCTGACCCCAGCACTGCTCAGGGGGAGCCTGTACCCAGCAATCACTCCAAAACAAGCTGGAACACTAATTGCTGGCAGCGGGAACACAGGGCTCAGCACGGGAGAGCCCACGGGGACCACGACTCCATCTGCCCAACCTAAAGGAGTCCCTGGAGGACTGGAGCCAGACACGCTGTCCCCTTATCCCTGCTGGCCCAGGTGCCCCCAAGGGTTGCACCAGGAGCAGGCACTCATCCCCACCCCGGCTGGGTGCCCTGCCTCTGCCTTCTGCTGGCAGGTCATCACCAATTCATTCGCCCACTGCTTTCTGTGTTGTCAGAGCAGTGGAAATCCATCGTTTTCTTGAAGGTTCCAGCCAAAGCCTCGATCCAGCAGCTCCTCAACAGGGGTTTGGAAGCAGCAGCCTTAAGGAATACCAGCAGTGACACCCAGGCAAGCAGCAGCACTCAAGGCACTCGCTGTAAAGCTAAAAGCACTTGCTCCACAGTAGCACATCCCACATCATTCCAGTTCACCCTGCTGTCCTGGGTCGGTGGGTTCTCTGGGGCTGGGAGAGGTGATTACCCTGCTCAGCCCTGCATATCCCTGGGGAGAGCAGCTCCTAGCAGCGTTTCAGCTGCTTGGGGTCAAAAATGGGGGTGGCAGGTGGCTGGCACAAAGCCCCATGTCACTGTCACCCCCCATGCCAGCTGTGGCATTCCCAGGGTTCGAGGGTTCTGGCTGCCCTGATGTGGGGAGGTGGGGTGCAGGTATGTCCAGATGGGACCCACCGGTAGCGTGGTGGCACCGCGGTCCTGCGGGGACACCCGTGCAGCTCCGCGCTGCACAAAAGCTGCCAAATGCGCCCGCGCCTCCTCCTGCTCCTCGAGAAGTGGAGAAACACAAAAGAGAGAGGCAGGAGGGCTGGGAGCGGTGGGAGAGAGGGAGGGAGGGAGAATCCCCCACGCCCGGAGCTAATCCCAGCTCCTCTAGGAGAGGGATCTCGAATAACAACCGTCCTTGGTCGAGGCCAGATGGATTTGATTTAATAACAAAGCAGGGGGGCTTGGGATCATTTCGGAGCCTGCCAAAGGGCTGGATCCTCTGCAAGCAGCAAAGGGCCATCCAAGCGGTGTAAATCCGAGCGTGAGCTGCAGACTGCTTGCATGCTTCCCAAAATGCCAGGATTGCCTTGGCTGTGGGAACATCTTCTGTTTCTCAGGAGCTCTCTGAGTCCTGGCCACCTGTGGGGCACAGGGCAGCGCCAAATGCACAGGGGCTCTGGGTTTGTCACAGCCAAACAGAGTCCCTGTGTTTGAGACACAGCCAGGAGGGAAAGGGGAAGGGGATTGGGAGGCAATTCCTGAGGCTTCCATAGCCCCAGCTGTGGTGTCTCACCACTCAGCACTGCCGTGGGCTCAGACCCCTTCATGGAGCACAGGGCAGCCCTTGATCCTGCTTTTGCAAATCCAGGAGACCCCCACTGCACCCCACAGTGGCTGAAGCCTCCCACTCCTTAGTTTCAGCATCTCAGAGGCAGGGAGGTGGCTCAGGACAGTGTCACCCTGTGCCTGCGCCATGCCAAAGGAGGAGGTTGTGGGTTAGGAGAGGGGGTAGCACCCAGGGCAGCAATGCTGATCCCAGGTTTTACCCTGCTCCTCCTTCGAATTCCACCCTGGATTTGCCTTGGAGAGGGTGGGTGAGTGCAGGGAGGAGTTTCCTGCACATGGCAAGAATTCAGCATTTGGGCAAAGACCCCCCCAGCTGTCTGAGCCCCCTCCTGCCCTTTCAGGACACATGGGGCCTTGTTCCTGACCCCATTGTCAGGAGATGCAGTGGGCACCTTGGGCCATGCCTGGCCTGTTCCCTTTCTTGGAGCAGCCACAGAGCCAGTGCCAGCGGGCAGATGCTGGGGACCAGGCTGGCTGAAGCAATACCAAAATCCTCGTATTCATTCCTGTCCCACACCATCCTTTGGAGTGCTCAAAGGGCGACGGTCCTGTGGCAGGCAGGGCAGCGGCACACTGGAGCAGCGCCACACTGCCAGGCCGTCCCCACCGCCCTGCTTGCCACGTCTGCCAGTTGGTGCTTGGGCCAGCAGCCTCCCTGGAGATCTTGTTTCTGGAAACCGGAGCAGCCTTGGCGCTGCCCCGCCAGCTCCCCAAGCAGTGGGAGGTGCTGCCGTCAGCCCAACACCTGCAGCTCAGCCTGCGACTGTTCCCGTCCGGATCGCTTGGCGCTCTGCCGTGGGAGCAATGAGATCCCGGCGCCAGTGATGTGCCGGCAAGAGCAAGAGGGGTGTTTTCTGATGGGGGGAGGTTGCCGGGGCTGCGCAGCTGGACAGGAAGGGCACCGGGAGGCAGGAAGAACTGTGGGTCCATCCCAGAAGCAGGGAGCCAGGAGCCTGGCTGTGGCTGGCATGTTCTGTGCAGAGAGGCCGGGACGCAGGAGCTATCACTTGCATCGCACGTCTCCAATGGACCGTGTGTCCTGCTCCAATGGTCTCCTGCTCAGGGCACTGTGCTCATCTTCATCCCCGTCCCACCCGCTCTCCGGTGGCACCACGTTCGCTCGCTCCGTGCAGGAGCTGCAGCTGGTTTCTGATTCCCGCTTCCACCCAGCAGTGCTGTTGGCAGCATGTCCCGTCTCCCGGCTGGCTCACCGGGACTATCTGCTGTCCGGGAGCCTTTTCCCCCTCTCTTTGCTGTTGGCAAAAAGCCTGGAGGGAGAACCGGGTCAGCGTGGGATGGTTGAGGGAGGCACAGGCTGTGCTGCCCCTGCTCTTCCACTGCTGGGTCAGGACGTGGTTGTTCCTCCCCACGCCAGCGTCAAGGGGATGCTTCCCCCAACACTTGGTGCTCAGTGCCTCAGGGACAAGTGCTGCCGGCAGTGTAGACCCCGGCGAGGGATGTCTTCTCTCCTCATCCCCTTGGGAAGACGCCAGCCTGATATGGGAGCTCGGGACCATTTACTCCCAGCTCTGCTTCCCTAATGAGAAGCAGTCTCTCAGCCTTGGCCCCGTGCCTGTAAAAATGAATCCATGCTTGTGCTTTCGGTGCCACGTGCTCTACGGCCAGAGCAGGGGGTCTGTGGAGAGGGGTGGCACGGGGCAGCGAGGGGGTGGCGTCCCCGCGGGCGAACGCCCCTGGACTGCTGGAAGCCTGAGGGCTCTGGATGGCAGCCGGACGATCCCCACGCCACTCGGGGTCTCCAGGCTGGGACTTCGCAGAGCCGAGTGACACCTCTGTCCCGAGCCCCAGCCTCCTTCAGGAGCCACAAGGTGAGGCTGGCCGTGGGTCAGGGCAGCCCCCTGAGCCCTCCCGCCGGGACACGGGGCCAGGAGCTGCCGTGGCCAGCCTTGTGCCGGGGCTAGGTTCCCCGCTCTGTACTGCGGGCGTCAGACACGAGATGGAGCTGCCGATCCCTCCTGTGCCCTGCCGGGACTCCGGCCGTGCTCAGCTGAGCCTTGGCCCCCGGCCGGGCCACCCAGCTGCAGAGCACAGGAGGAGTGACCTTGGCATCACCTCTTGGGGGCTGGAGGCTCCCCTTGGCCGCGCGTCTGGGGGTGCGGGCAGGCGGGGCAGGGTCTGGGGGTGCGAGTCCGCGCCGTGAGACAGGGTTTGGTGCTATGTTTTTGCTGATGCAGTCCCATGGGGACTGTGCCTGGGCTGGCCTCTCGCTGCCCAGGGGAGGGGAACCGGCATGGGCCCAGCTGTGTGTCACAGCAAAAGCACACGACTGGTCAGACCCTGGGGGTTACAGAATCACGGAGTGGTTGGGGCTGGAAGAGACTTTAAAGCCCATCTCCTTCCACCATGCTGCCACGGGGAGGGACACCTTCCACTATCCCAGGTTACTCCAAGCCGTGTCCAACCTGGCCTTGAACTATTCCAGGGATGGGGCAGCCACAGTTTGTCTGGGCACCCTGTGCCAGGGCCTCATCACCCTACTCCTTTCATCCTTTGACAGAGCAGAGGGTTGTGCAGAGCCTGCAGTGTGGATGATGCTGTATAATCATTAATAATACATGACTTTATTTGCATTATGGTAATTTCCAGCATCCTCATAGGAGAGCAGGGCTTGGCTTTGCAAGGGGCCACGTGTGGAAATCCTGCCAGAGAGGATATGTCACTGGACCTGTTGATCACCAATGCAAGTGATCATCAGCGACATCAAGATTGGAGGCAGCCTGGACTGCAGTGACCACGCACCAGGGGAGTTCACAGCCCTGAGGGGTGTGGGACAGGCAAAGATTCAAGTTAGGACCCTGAATTTTATGAAAGCAAACTGCAAGCTCTTCAAGGAGTTGGTCAGTGGGATCCCCTAAGAAACTGTCCTTAGGAACAAGGGGGCAGAACAGAGTTAGCAGGTCTTTAAGGACTCTTTCCATAGCGTGCAAGAACTCTAAATCCACATGAGTAAGAAATTAGGAAAGGAAGACAAGAGACTGGCATGGCTGAGTGGAGACCTGCTGGTCAACTGGAAGGGCAAGAAGGAAATGGACAGGCAGTGGGAGCAGGGATCATGGAAAGAGGACAAATGGCAATGGCTTTAAAAGAGTAGGTTTAGATTAGATATTAGGAAGAAATTCTTCCCTGTGAGGGTGGTGAGACATCAGCACAGGGTGCCCAGAGGAGCTGTGTCTGCCCCATCCCTGGAAGTGTCCAAGGCCAGGTTGGACAGGGCATGGAGCAACCTGGGATAGTGGAAGGTGTCCCTGCCCACGGCAAGGGGGTGGAACGAGATGGGCTTTAAGGTTCCTTCTACCACAATCCAGTCTGTGATTCTGAGATTCTATATGCTTGAAGAGACCATCTCTATGCAGAGAAACCCCCAGGTGTTAAGACAGTAAAAGAAGAATGGAAAAATGGAAGAATGTACTGAATCCAGCCTGGCAAATGGAGAAGCCAAGGCATGGACTTGCACATCATTGGCAGATGAGCTTTGAAGACCCCATACGTCACTGGAGGGTGGAGGGGATGTTTCAGCACTTGGGCTGAGCACTGCAGACCAGGCAGATCTGAGCAGCCAGTGAGTGGGGCCAGGCTTTGCACAGAGAAGGGCAAAAGGCAGAAGTGGAGGCACTGGGAAGAGGAACTCACCTCCAGCATGGAATAGGAGGGCAGTTTGGTACTCTCTGTCATTGGAGCCAAGGGTGTTTTCTGATCGTCCATGAGTCATTCCCAGTGGGGTCTGTCCTCCAGCCCCTCTTGTATAGTGGTTCTTGGGGCCGGTGTGTGTCACAGCACCCTCTGCTTCTGCTGCCACTGGCCCCCACAGCCTCCACCCTACTGCTCTCTGCAGCAATTGGGGTCTCCAGCCAGCACAGCCCTCTTTCCTGGTACCACAACCTCCATCCTGCCCAGTCCAACCCCACCCTGTGGTCTCAGCTCTGCCCTCAGACCACAGCAGGGATCCCCCAGCTTCCCCATCCCAAACCCTCTTGAAAGAGTGGCTGAACCACAGGGCTCACCGATCCCAACCCGCAGCCACGGGGCCCTTAGCAACAGGCAAACAAACAGCCCGTCGCTGGCTTCGTCACCACAGCGTGATTCATGGTGAGCCCTGTTTGGCCACTCAGCCTCTCCTGCCTGGGACAAACTGGGATGAAGCACTTTTTAATCACATTTTTCCTTTGCTGTTAATCTGCTCATCTCCAGCCTCTACTGCCTTTTATGTCCAAACCCCATTAAGAAAACTCCCACTGCTCCTCTGCCCACGCCCACTGGCCTGGGGATGGTGCAGGAGCAGCTCCAATGAGCAGCACAGGTGAGCCTTGGCCCTGGGGCTGCTCTGGCTTTGCCCCATGCTGCCAGCCCCAGATTCCCCCTGCAATCCACAACGTGGGGTCTCCCTGAGGACATTTTGGGGCTCCAGGCCCTTCCCTGAAGCCAATATCCAGAGCTTTCCCCACGGGGCAGATTTGTTCACCCTACTTTGGGATGAGAGCAGCCTCAAGGCTGCTCTTACTGTGAAGGGGTAATAGTGAGTCCCTCACCCCCCCCACTGCACCATGCTCTGACTCTGGCTTTGTGCAACGTCCTGCTCTAACTTTTGCAACTGAACCCGTTTTTGTTTTCTCTTTTAATCTGAGGGACTCCCCCAGCGCTTAGGTTTTGTGCTATTTTGAGTGCAATTTTTTTTTTAATTTGGATTTTTGAGTCACTAAATGTGGTAAAGCCAACCAGCCCCATCATGCTGCCCTCCGCCCCAATGGGAACACTGAGGGGGCCAGGAGGGAGAAGTGTAGTGAATAGCAGGAAAACTTTCTGTTGCAGAAAGCTCTGTGGAGGGAAATGAATGCAAGTGGAATGATGCGGACACATCTGTCAGGGCTGGCAGGGTTTGCCCCACGCAGCTTTCCCTGCTGATGGAATATCGGCAGCGATGGTGGATCTCCGGGAAATACAGAGTGTGGAGAGGGGGAAGGGTGCTCAGCAGCACCCATGGTCCCTGCCCTGGGCTGGTGTCCATCAGTGCCTGGCAGTGCAGGTTCCCTCCTCAGAGGCTGAGATCTGGCTGCTCTGAGCAGCTCTTCCACTGCGGAGGAGCCAGGGGGTGCTCACCATGCTGAGTGCACAGGGAGCATGAGCCTTGGGACAGGGAGAGAATTCCCCCAGGGAACAGCTGGAGCTGTGCCAGGGCAGGATCAGGCTGGATATCAGGAAAAGATTCTTCCCTCAGAGGGTGCTGGGCACTGGCCAGGCTCCCCAGGGAATGGGCACGGCCCCGAGGCTGCCAGAGCTCCAGGAGAGTTTGGACAGCGCTCCCAGGGATGCCCAGGGGGGGATTGTTGGGGTGTCCTGGGCAGGGCCAGGAGTTGGACTCCTGATCCTTGTGGGTCCTTTCCAACTCAGGATATTCCATAATTCTATGGTTTTTCCCATGGAATCCTGCTCTCTGAGCTTGTTAATATTGCTCGGAGTTGCCTCCACAGCAGCAAAGGTGGCAGACTTGGAAGGAAAGAATGGAAGAATGGAGACTTCCATGTCCCTGTCATTCTGAGCTGAAATAAGCTAACACCATATTTTACATGAGAAAATGTCTGAGATGTTTCTGGCAGGATGTGCTGACACTGAGGTGTTCATTGCTGTCAGATCCAGGGTGGCCAAAGGACAAACAGGGATAAGATGCCAGCTTTGGAGGAACAGTGAGTTTATGAAACATCTCTGGCATAAGAAGACCTCAAGATGCTGACAGCTGGATTTGCTGGGGCTTGATTTGCTTCTGCCAGTGTGGAATGGTCCATCTCTGCTCCCAGGTGGTCATGGACATCTAGAGACATGGCCCCTTCCCTGAGGAGCTGCCAAGGACAGAGAAGGTGGCACCACCTGAGGAACCAGAACAGCATGAAGACTGCTGGGGAGATGGGATGCTGTTTGGAAACACGGAGTGTGTCTGCTCTGTCCCCTCTGCACCAAGGATCCCAGGAGGGACATGCCAAGGCCTCTCCCCATTTCTGCCTTTTAAAGGCAGTGAAAAGGGATGTGAATATCTGCACAGCCAGTATGGAGCTCCAGGTGTTTGTCCCAGCTCACGTGCCTTGTCCCTGTCCCCATCCCTTCTGCAGCAGGAATGAGGGAGCCAGGCCTGGGGGCTGCTCTCCGCTACAGCCCCCAGTTGAAGGTGAGCTTTAATCTCTGCAGCTGGGGCAGATGGGCAGAGCTGTACATTGTGCACATGGGCAAAGTGTAGAAGTGGAAGATGTCACTCTAGAGATGAGAATAGTTCATCCTGAAGCCGTTCCTGGAGATTATTTTTCTTGTGGGATCCTTAAAGCCCCAAGCAGTGGAGACCCTTGGGCACGTGGATGTTTTACCGCAGGAGCAGCAGCAGCCCTGGGCTGTAGTTTCTTACATCAGAAGATGCCCATCCTGGGGCTTCCCCGGGACAGAGTGACAGTGCTGGGAGCCCTGCCAACCCAGGCACTTGGACCCTCAGGCCAGGTTTGGGGCTGGGCTGGCATCCTGGAGGATGCTGGGCAAGTTCAGGAGGGCTGTGGTGAGCCCTGGAGGCAGGATGGCTTTTATCCACCTTCCGTGTGGCACTGGGGAGGGCCGAGCCCTGCCAACGGCCTGGATCCTCTCCAGCTCCATTCTGCACAAACATCCCTTCGGCACCTCCACTGCCCTGCAAGGAAACTGGTGAGCTGCCGCCCCGCTGACAGCCGGGGATTCCTCTGACCCAGGATGAGGGCAGGCAGATCCGCATCCTGTCCATGGTACTGGCTGCCAGACCTGCTGGGGCTCGGCGGCTCCGGTGTTCTGCATGCCAGGGTGAGCTGGCACAGACTGCGGGAGGAAAACCTCCACCGCCCTGCAAACCACATCCCTGTCCTGGCATCCCTGGTCGTGCCACAGGCTGGAGAGGCAATGCCACGGGACTGGCTGGGGAGCTCCAGAGGGGTTCCCAGCCCCTGCACTGACCAGCTCATCCCTACCTGGGAGTATCCCAAGGGACATCCCAACACTGCCTGGCAATTTCCCAAGGGACATCCCTGCTTTAGACCTTTTCTAGCACAAACGGTGAGAGTGGGCAGCAGTCACCGCAGGCAACTCTGCTGGTTCATTTGGGAAGCCCCCAGTCCCTGCTCTGCCTCGGAGAGCACCCACTGCTGCAGATTCCTGGCTCTCTCCATGGCTGAGATGACTGCTGCTGCAGTGTGGGAAGCAAAGACTAATTTCCAGCTGTGCTGTGGTTCCCCTAATTTGCCCCAGGTGTCTGGGCAAAGCGCAAAGGGATTTTTTAACTCCTTTGAGTCCCCTCTCAGGATTGATGGGGGTGAGCCGGGGTCCTGCCAGTCACTGTGGGTTTGGGGGCTGTTCCAAGGTGGCATTTAATGGGGCACATCCCAGGCTGGTGTCTGTGTGTGTGAGCCCCCATCCCTCTGCCCCATGCTGGTCTGGTCTGGTGCCAGCCCATTGTCTTTTGGCTTTTCCTGCAGGCGCCAAGCTCACTGCTTTGGGAAAACTGGTCATGAAAATGTGAGTGTGACCCCAAGCACATGGGGCTATGGGGAGCAGGAAACTGGCTTGTTTGGGATCTTAGATTCAGAAACACTTCTTTCAGTGAAATGGGTTACTTTGAGCAGATGTTTGTGTGGTCTACTGACTTTATGGAAAATAGGCTGATCCTGCTCAATAGAAGGATCAGCAAAGCTGGAAAAGGGGTAGGAGGGCTCAGCATCTCATGCCTGGTCCCCCATGTACTTAACCCATGAACTTAATTAACAGAGCCACAAAACAACACAGCACCAGAACAGCTTTTCCTTTAAAGCCCTCCCCTTGGGAGGGCTCATGGGAAGCCATGAGATGCATTTTCCATTGGGTCACCTCTTGCCACTTGGCAGTCTGACCACAGCACCCGTGCTCGGGGTTTGGGAGGGTCTGGGAGAGCTTGGAGCAGGCTGCACACCCCCGAGTACATTGCCCTCTGCCTGGCACTATGGGTGGGCTTCTGTCTCTGCTACTGCACCCATGGGTCCCTGCTATCTTCTAAAGGGAGACTCAAGACACTGGATTATGGGGATGGTTTTTCTCCTGAAAGCGAAGCACGGGAGTGTAAGGGGGACATGGGCGTCTCCACATTCATTGCTGTGGGCAGACATCAGCACCTGCCGACAGCTGTCCCCATCTCAGGATCTCCAGCACAGCAGAGGTGACTTGTTCCAGTGTCCCCAAGGGACACGCCAGGGACCCTGTGAGCCTGAACCTGCACCTGCAGAGCCTCACCTTCCCATTTGGCCTGTCTGTCTGTCCATCTGCTCTGCTTGGTGCTGGTCACGGGGCAGTTTGCTGGTGCTGGTGGTTCTCAGATTGTCCTGGGTGGAGGGGCAGGATCCATGCCAGAGAGGCTTGGCGGCTGCTCTCCTTCCCACTCTTGGATATCAGAGCAGAACCACCAGCGCTGCCCTGGCTGCTGCATGCTGCCAGTTGCAGCTCCTCGATAAATACAACTGGTAAATCTATTAATTTTACAGCTCTAATTGATGTATTGCTGTAATTACCTTTTATAACAAGGCAATTAAACCCTATTAAAGATTATTAGCTAATTAAAACTCCTCTATGCACACACCCCAACCCCCTTATGTGCACCGATTGTTGGATGGGGGGAACTGGAAGCCCGTTGCAGCTGGGTCTTGAGGTCAGCATGATGTACGGCATGATGTGATGGGTCAGGATGCTGGATGGGGAGATCATGGAATCACAGGTTCATTTGGATTGAAAGGGACCTTAAAGCTCATCTCATTCCACCCCCTGCCATGGCCAGGGACACCTTCCGCTCTCCCAGGTTGCTCCAAGCCCTGTCCAACCTGGCCTTGGACACTTCCAGGGATGGGGCAGCCACAGCTCCTCTGGGCAACCTGTGCTGATGCCTCACCACCCTCACAGGGAACAATTTCTTCCCAACATCTCATCTAAACCTTCTCTTTTTCAGTTTAAAGCATTCACCCTTCTCCATGTCCCATTCCTGCCTGTATCACCATCTGTCTCTTCACACTTGTGTGTGTCACTTAGCCAGGGCTATAAGGGATCAGGACTGCTGCATGCATCCAACCCAGCAATTTTCAGCTTTTTGGGATCAGATCGGAAAAAATTTTGAGGCTGGGATCTTCTCCTTCTGGTAGTGAGGTGGGTGGAAGTGTAGGGCTAAGGATGCTATGTCTTCTTGGCCAGAAGAATGGGTTTAAAAGGGAAAAGCCCCACTTGGAGGTGAGGTGTATCTGCCCTGGAAAGAAGTGGCCTCATGCTGGGAGCAGGATTGAGGGGAGAACATTGGCTGGAGAGAAAACTTGGAAGGTGTCTGGGGGACTGGAGTGGCTCAGCCCTGGGTTGCCAAAAAGGTGCCAAAAGCTGTGCAGTCTAGGAAGTGAACCCCAGGGTTCTTGCGAAGAGCCTAAAAGACCTGAAAAGCCATCAGAAAAGCAGCCCACAAGGGTTCCCCCAGGGACACTGCCTGACCCCATGGCTCATCCCCTTCCTGCACCCCTCCATGTGGAGCAGCCAGGGAGCGGGGGTCCCTGGAGCTGCAGCTCCTCTTGTCGCTCCCAAATCCAGCTTCATCGCTGCCCACGTCATTTGTATCACGATATTTACAGGCCCCAAAACTGGGCTGGTTTTGGAGGCTAAAGAGCTGGAAGTGCCTTGAAATTCCAGGGATGTGGCTGCTTTCTGCCTTCTGAGTCACACGAGTAAGACACAGCCTCTGCTGGGAGTCTCTCCTCAAGCCCCAGCCTCCTGTCTGTCCCTCATCCCTCACCTGTCCATTACTGTGTTGCAGCATTCTGCACCCCGGGTTCCCTCGGTGCCCACAGAACCTGGAGAAATCCATGTTAGTGGGTTGAAGCACAGTGCCGTGCCAGTGCCAGATTTGTGGAGCGCAGCCAGTCCTGCTCATCTGGTTTGTGTTAAGCCCTCCTGCCTTGCACAGATGCCAAGCGCCTCTTTGCCAGACCCAGTGACCAGCTCAGGGCTGTGCTAGCAGTGGGCTCCCTGTCCCTACGTTGGGTTGGGATGCTCCTGCCCCTGGGGGCTGGTGGAGAAGCGGAGCAGCATGGGGCTGTCTGTGTCCAGGAAAAAGGGGTTTGCAGAGGCGCAGTGTGGGGCAGCACTGTCCACCCCATCCCAGGGGAGCTCTGTGTGGAGCAACTACCGGAAAGGAGTTGAAGTCTGACCCTCCCTGGGGGCTCTTCACTCCAGGCTGCCAAAAACCCCTGCGGGCTCCAGAGCAAGCAGGCTCCCCCAGGCCCCCCATCTTGTCCTGCTCGCCCAGCCCGAGGGAGCCGTAGGGTTTGATCCCCCGGGATCAGTGAGGAGTGGGACACTGAGCCGGGGTCCCGTCCACAGCAGGAGCTTCGTGGGGAGCATGAGGAGCCAGGAGGCACCAGGAGTGCCAGACCGGCTGGACCAGGGACAGGCTGTGCCAGTGACCCTTAGCTGTGATTTCCAGCTGTTGCCCAAGCTGGTCCCTCCCTGCCTTTACCCCGGATGCTGTTTCCCACGTTAAGGCAAGGACGCTTTAGCCCCGCTGTTCGTGTCCCTGGGAATGCCCTGGTCCGTGTCCCCCGCGGATGCCCTGGACGCTGGCAGGCACCTCCTGCTGAGGGAGCGCCCTCAGGCGAAAGGCCCTTTCGCTTTCCCTGCCACCCAGGATTACTTTTTAAAACAAAACAGAGCTGCGCGGGGGCGGGCGGCCTGCGCGTCCCACAGTGCCCCGCGGCCTGGCAGCGCCGCGCACCGGGCCCGCCTTTCGGCTGCCGCGGGGCCTGCGGGGCTGTGGGGCCGTGGGGCCTGTGGGGCCGTGGGGCGTGTGGGGCCGTGGCCACCGTCCCTGGCTGTTCCCTGCCCCACGGCCCGGCCGCAGCGTCCTCCGTGCTCTCGCCTGCCTTGGCGTGTGACACGCACTGTGGGGGTTCCCAGGGCTGTGGTGTCCCCCCACCAGGGAAGGGGCTGTGCGCATGGGAGGACAAAGGAAAAGTGTGGGGAAGGAAAGACAGCCCGGGACAGGCAAGGAGGCAGGGAAGGAGGAATTTGTGTGGGACTGAACAAAGGAATGGGTGAAGGAGCACAGACCCCCCCTGGAGACGCAGGGGACCAGTGCTGGGTGGGTGGTGGACCGTAACTCCCTGCCTACAGCACTCATGGGGCGTCTTAATGCAGAGGGTTCCTCTGCGAACCAGGGTGGGGAAGGGATGTGGCGACGGGGGAGGAGGGGGAGCCCCAACCCCTCGGCGTGGCAGCGCCAGGAGGGCTGTGCCCAGCTTAGACCCCCTCACCCCCGCCTTTTCCCCTCTTTCCCCTGGCGTCTCTGACGTGGCGCTTGGGGCGATTCCCGGCATGGAACTGCTGCTTTTTGAAAGTTTGACCTCGGATTGTTGCCGGGGTCCCTTCCCTACCCCGCTACCGTGCCCCGGCAGGCGGGACTGAGCGGCTGTCAGCGGGTTAATCACTGACGGAGAGGGCGCGCACACACGCGTGTCCTGTGTGTGCTCTGCGTGTTTGCGTGTGTTGCTCCGTTGCTGTGTGAGTCATTCTCAGCCTGCCTGGGGCTCTGCTGCGTTCCCTGAGCTTGGAAGCAAATTGAGCTTGGAAGCAAATTGAGCTTGGATTGCAGCACGGACAGGAGGAGCCGGGCGGCCGTGGCTCGGGAGGCGGCTCGGGTTGGCTGTGCCTTTGACCTTGGACCCCTCTGTTCTCAGGGAATGGTTGGGAGAGGTTGTGCTTTAGGGTGCTCCGGCTCTCGCCAGTGTCCCCAGCTGCGAGGTGCAGCTGCCTTTCCAGCTTTCCTTGTCGCAGAGCTCCAACTTTCCAAGCAGGATCTCACAAGGAGGAAGGTGGAGCCCCCAGGACCCCCCACCCCTCATTTCTAGGGTGTAAGAGGGTTGCTTTTCCATTCCCATTGTCATTTTATTCCCGTTTCTTGCACACGGGAGGGTTTGGTTCCACAGCACAACTCAGGGAGGGAAATGAAGTCCAAGGAGGGGACACCCTCTCTGTGGTAGCACTGGCAGTACCTGGAAGCATTTGGCAGATCTGGAAATCACGAGCGGCCCGAGTCTTTGCAGCGCTTCGAGGGAGACAGAACACCCCGCACCTGCTGGGAGGAGTGGGAATCGCCCCTGCTGGGAGCTGGCGATACTGGAAGGGTGGTTGAGTGGGACTGGGAGGGGCTGGAAGTGGGAGGCAGGAGAACGGGAAACAGTGCAGGGAAGTGGGGTTGGGGCTCAATTCAGAATTTGGGGGGTTACAAACTGGCACAGCTGGCACTGAGGAGAGCTGGGAAACAGGGACAACCAGTGCTGAGAGAACTGGGCAAAACCAGTGCAGGGAAGTGGGTAGGTGGGTGGGGGCATTCTTTGGTGCCCCAGAGCTCTGTGTGTGGGATGCCTCAGGATTCAGGGGAACCCAGACCAGGGTGTTTTGGGTGACCTGGGACTGTATTTGGGTCCCTGGATCCCAGAGTTTCAGGTACCCCAGGGTCCTGCATTCAGGGTGTGCCAGAACCCCCCCACACCCTGGGGTCAGCTGCTGAGATGCTGCCTGCCCTGTCCTGTGGGACAGCAATGTCCTGGAGGTGTTCAGCCCAAGGGTCCTGGGGGTGCCCGGCTGCACTCCCTTACTGCAGCCCCTCTCAGGGTGCACTTTACCTTGGCCAAGTCCCCCCAGTCTGCAGCTCAGCCTCCGTCGGGGGCATCTCCCTAGAAAAGGGTGTGGAAGGGGGTTACCCCGGATTGTGCCCCTAGAGACGCTCTCCCAAGGCCCCTTTACCCACGGATGTTTTCCCAGCCTTTCCTAAAGAAGGGCTGGGACTGATGCGAGTTGTCTCCACCCAGGTTTTGGATAACTCCACCCACCGCCGCCTCGCAGCTCCTCCTCCCAGTGAACAGCCCAGCTGGGATATAAGCAAGTCACTCAGACACCAGGAGCTGCCGTGACAGCTGGGCGGGTGGCGTGGGACATCGCGCCGTGACCTGTGCCGTGTCCTTTGCCTCGACACTGGACTCCATGGCGACGCCTTCGCAGAAAAGGAGCACCCGCAGCGGGGCTTCGGGGACCCCCTTGTCCCCCACACGCATCACCCGCCTGCAGGAGAAGGAGGACCTGCAGGAGCTCAATGACCGCTTGGCCGTCTACATCGACAAGGTGCGCTCGCTGGAGCTGGAGAACGCCGGCCTCCGGCTCCGCATCACGGAGTCCGAGGAAGTGGTGAGCCGCGAGGTCTCGGGCATCAAGGCTGCCTACGAGTCGGAGCTGGCGGATGCCCGCAAGACCTTGGATTCAGTGGCCAAGGAGAGAGCCCGGCTGCAGCTAGAGCTCAGTAAAGTCCGGGAGGAGCACAAGGAGCTGAAAGCCCGGTGAGTGCCCTGGGGATGGGGGGGACTGCAGCGGGACGGGTGCTGTCGTCATGCTTGGCAGGGAGCCGGGAGGGAACAAGGAGTGACCTGGAGGAGGCAGGGAGAGGAAAAATCCGTGGCCTGGCCGGGGCAGGAGTGTCTGTGGTAGGGACCGAGAGAGGAGAGAAGGTCTCTCGTCATTCCCACTCTCCCTCCAAACGCCATCTTTGGCCCGGATGCCCTTGGAGAGAGGATTTGGGAGCAGAGCTGGGGACGCTTGGGGCTGGGGCTGAGCAGACATGCCCTGGGCCCCCGGAGGGTCCGTGTTATGCAGGGCGCAAGCGCCAGGCTGGCGGCCCCTCTGCCTTCGTCATGCTGGAGCTATTCCTAAACACGCTCCGGCACAGCCCGGGAAGCGGTGCCAGCCAGCTGGCTCTGTCCTGCCTACAGATTTCGCTTGCTCGTCCTATTTTCCTTTGCTGTCTTTTGCACTGATTAAAGAACCTGCTCCAGGTTTTGTTTGCCTTAACCCTTCCTGTGCCAAGCTGTTCCCACTCTGTGGGGTCCTTGGCTTTGGGGGAAGCAGTGTGTGGGCAGCACCCATGTCCCACTCCCACCAGCTGTCACCGGGTGATGTGCTCCCAGTCCGCACTGAGGCACGAATCCCTCCAGCTGCTTCCCATCGGGTTCGTTTCTTTCCCTCCCTGCCATCAGAAGTGCCCCCCTCATGGACCCCTCCCTGCTGCCACTGGGTACCTCTGCCCTCCTCAGGGCTGTCACCGGTTACCAGCACAGGTCCCCTGAGGACACGGGGCTCCCTGGCCAGTGTCACTGCTGGCCAAGCAGGGTCTGGCACTGGGCTTCCCCCAGGCTCTGCCAGCCCATACAGCGTCGGGACGTGTCCCTGTAGCACTCAGTTCCCCGAATCCCGCTCCACGGAAGGAGCGAGCGGATCCCTTTCCGTCATCAACTTTGGCTCGCAGCCGGATCCGGGCTGGGCAGTGGCGGGACAGCCCCCTCTTCCTCCATTTGATCTTTTGCCTCTTATTCTGGAGGCCTCGTTTTGAGCCTGTACCAAATGAGGCTAAAATTAACTTCCTTGGTAGATGCCATAAATATTCTACCTGGGAGGGAGGGAGTGTGCTGCCTGTTACAGCCGTCTTTGAAAGCCATGTGGAGTTATATTTAGCTTTCTATTTCCCGTGCGCTGCTGCAGCTCCGTCCTCGGATAAGGCGGTTTGCTGCTCGCCAGATCCCTGCTCCCGGATCCCAAGGATCCAGATGCTGGTGAGAGGAGGAGCTGAGCTGTCTGAAGGCTTTTTCTGCGTTATGCAAACCCAGAACTATCTTGGCCGCGATCTTTCAAGGGCTGGAAAAAATGCCCGGCCCGCAGCCGTGGCTGGAGGGGAGCTGGGAGCTGGCTGCGCTGTGGAACCGGCCGTGTGGAAAACGGATGTGGAATTTTTCCCTGCGATGGGCTGCGCTCCGGGAGCTTCTGTGCTTGTTCCCGGGTGCTGACAAATCCCCTGAAAAAGTGCTGTGACTCAGGGGGGGTCCTAAAGAGCGGCTTGTGGTTGGCAGATGGGTTTCGATGGGTTTTGGAGAGCAGTTGGTGCGCGGGGCTCTGGGGGACAGGGCTGTTTCTGTGTTTAGTCATCTCTGAGTCACGGTCGGTGAGATGGAAGAGCAGAGATGCGGGGGAAGCCAGTGCTGTTCATTCCTGCCTCTAGCGTGTCTGTCCCCTCTTCCTAGGGCGCGGTATGAGGGCTGCTCCCCAACCCCCAAAACCTTTGCAAGGAGGCTGCAGCTCATCTTGTGTCTCTGGGGACCTGCTTGATGTGGCAGGGCTGCTCAGAGAGAAGCACAATTGGCTGCTGAGCTGCAATGCTGCTCCTTGGGCTCAGTGTGACTGGGGTGTCCCGAATCTTTGGGGCATGAGGGAATGGGGCAACCACGAGCCCAACCCTGCGGAGGGGTCAGAACTGTTGGCGGCATCAGGAAGGACCTGTTCAGATGTTGTTCTGCTCCCTGCCATCCAGTTGGGCAGGGATGTGCCTGCTCTGCTGGCTCTCCCCGTCCACCCTGAGCCCTTGGGTCAGCACCTGGTCTGGGGCCACTTCACTGTCCTTGACACAGTGACACTTTGGCTAATAAGTAACTGGCAGCCCTCTTCACTCCTCGCTGTGCCCATCAGCCCTGGGGAAGCGCTGGGTATCTCCCGCAGGGCAGGCACCCAGGGCCGCGTTATCAGCACCCGCAGCATTGCCACTGCCCGATGCAGGGGTTGTCTCGCCAGCACAGAGGGAGGGTGGGGGGCTGGGATGCCAGGGCATGACGTGTCTGGATGTGACACAGTGCCGGGTGCTGGATGCTCTGTCTGGGGTGGGGAAAGAGGTGCTGACTGGAGGGGGACAGGGTGTGCAAACAGGAGACCAGTCTAACCAGTACCGACGCACGAGTGCAAGAGCTGCATGGGTGGAGGAGGGTCTGAGCAGAGCTGAGCTGCCTGCCCTCTCTCTCCTGCCACCCCTCTGTCCCTGGCCAACTGCTCTTTCCTTTGGGGAAGTTCCCAGTGGGATCTTCCCATTGCCTCTTTGACTGCTTCCATGGTGATCCAGGAGGGGTTTCCCAAAGTGCCCACCTGGCTTTTTGCACAGGGACCCTCAGCCCTGTGCAGCCTGATACTGGTTATGCCCTGGGACAAGGGACCCCTCTGGGCAATTCTGCCTGGCCCAGTGCCACATGTGTCCTCAGCTCTGGATGGCCTCTGGCTGTGCCGTAGCCACGCTTCAGGTAAAGCAGAGGGTGCGGTGAGGGTGGCTGGTGACTCAGGGGTGCTGGCAACACCGGCATCATCCCTTCCCAGGCCATGGGTAGAGATAGGACTAGTCTGAAATGCCTGTCCCTGGTGTCCTCAGGCTTCTGTCCCCCTCCTTGGAGGACACCTGGATTCCAGCGTGGCACCACAGATTGGAGAGATGCTCTGTGCTTAGTCCTGCCCATTGCCCCGTCTCCTTAAGCTGGCTTCTGACTCACAGGGTGAACAGAAGCCACAGCCCTTGCCTTGCGCCATGAGAATTCCTCCCATCCCGCAAGTGGGAGACATTTGTCAGTGCAAGCCCCAGTCTGGGGGCACAGGGGTGTAGAATACAGCCCTTGGGTGCCTTCAGTCCCAGGAGAGGCCCCCTGAGAAATTCAGTGCCCACTCCATGGGTGAGGAGTGGCCATGTGGTGGCCATGCAGTGGCCAGCTCCCTTCTCCAAGGCAGGAACCAGCCCTTGTTAGTACTGCAGCTGATGAGCGATGCGTTCCTGAATTGCAGCCCCTAACCTGATTAAGCCAGTGCCTTGGCAGTGCCTCTTCCTCCCAGGGCCCAGATCTCATCCCTGGCCCTAATGAGGACAAATCTCTTATTTCCCAAACGCTGTTGTGGAGGGAGGAAGCTCATCCAAGGACAGAGCAAGGGAGGCAGCAGTGGGGTGCCAGGAGGTGAACCCCACAACTCTTCCCCAGCCCATGGGGGCTTTGCCCCATGCTTTGTTCAGCAATGACCCTCCAGGCAGGAGCAGGTAAAATGAAACCTGTTTAGTTGAAAAAAAGAGAGGAAAGATAATTAAGGCTCAGTGCTGCCAGGGGGGCCAGGCCCTTCCTTCAGCAGCAATGAGCTTGTGCTGGAACATTTTGTGTGGGGTGAAACTTCAGGCTCCTGGGCTGCTCCCCCGTCTGCCTCATGGAATCCCTGCCAGGGAGGGAATGCTTTGGCTGGGAGGAGGCTTTGCCCTTTCGGAGCAAACAAAGAGCAGCTTGTGCAGCTGGGGATACTTTGGGGGAGTCGGCAACACAGAGCTGGGCTGGTCCAGACCCCCATGGCCCACTGGGGCCCTCTTAAACACGCCACCCCGAATCTCCAGCCCTGCGGACACATTGGTTGTCCCTTGACGTTTGCAGCCAGCAGCTCAGGACGGCTGGGCATGCCGGCCCTCCTGGCACACTGCTGGAGGGCTCCGTGGCAAAATGTTTCTTCGAGGCAAAGGTTTTCGTTAGCTGTTCCCAGTGGAGAGGAATTCTCGCCTGTGCAAACATCCAGCCCCTCTTTTTCCAAGAAAAATTGTGGCAGAGAAACGTGCTCCAGCACTCTCGGTTTGCAACCTCACTCCCATTGCTGTGTTTGCCATTGTCTTCCAGCCAGGGCTCATCCCCTCAGTTTTCCCAGGGATGAGGGGAGTGAGAGGAAATCCTGTTGCCTTATATATATTTATGATGATGGGATCCACTCTGGTAAATTAAGGACCTTATCCTTGGAGCTGAGGATTAAAGAGAAGTGATTGCAAAGAGAATCAGGGCTGTGTTTGGTGTGGGAAAGGATCCATCCCTGACAGCCCGTCCCAGCCTGCCCCGGTTCCACATGCTGCCACAAGTGTTTTTCAGTCTTGCACGTGTCACTCCACTTGTCTGAATCCCATCAACACTCAAACTCTGGAACCCAGAGGACGGGGAGTTGTTCTCAGTGTGGTGCTCAGAGATGCGGACAGAGAGGGTGGCACAGCCAGGGTGGGACATGTGGGGCAGCTACCAGCTCCATGTTCTGCTGAATTTGTGCCCTTTGGGAGGTGCAGTTTCCTTTCATGCTGCTGGCAACCAGGAAAGAACTCACTAGATCTCTCCCTCTGGTTCTGGCCAAAATTAGGCCTGGCATGGAGGATTCCTCAGGAAGTGTCAGCCCATTGGGTTCAGGATGAGCTGGGAATCACCTTCCACTGTCCCACCACTGGCTGCTTTACCTGTTTCGCCATCCTGCTCTTTGTGAGGCTGTTTGCTGAGCCTATTCCTTTGTGAGCAGCTCAGCACGTTCCCAAACAGCTGAGGCTGGTGCCATGTAAAACCTGTCTCTGTTGACAGCTGCCATCAGACAGCATGGCGTTGGGGCCGGGTGCCCACCTGCCTCTGCTCCCTTCCCCTCCCTGCTCAGGGTTGAATATCCCCAGTGTGAAGCTGAACAACTGTGGGTGCTGGCACAGCCCCCCAGCCCCACCTGGTGCAGTGGCAGCTGCAGCCCCGACTGCAGAGACATCTGTGTGACAGCCAGGCTCTCGGCCACCCAGGAGAAGCCCTATCCTTGCAGGGATAGGGCAGCCACAGCTTCTCTGAGCAAGCTATGCCAGGGCCCCACCACCCTCTCAGGGAAGAGTTTCTTCCTAATACCTTGTCTAAATCTGCTCTCTCACTTTAAAGCCATTCTGCTTTGCCCCGTCATTCCACATCCTTGATAAGAGTGGAAGTGGATTTTTCCTTGTTCCTGTATGTGAAGGACGTTGCAGTGTGTCCATGAACCATGGTGTGATCCAGGGCTGTGGGTGTTGGGGAAAGCCAAAGGGTGTGGAAGTTGGTTAATGAAGTGCATTGAACTCAGCCCACAGAGATACCACAGAACCCAGCTGGGGCTGGGACACCTCCGTTCCTGGTGAGGCTGAGTCAACATTTCACATTCTCTGTTGTAAACCAATTACCTTTTCCCAATGAAGGTGAAGGTGCCCTTGGCTTGGGGTGTCCTCCAAGCTGCAGCCAATGCCCTATTTCTGCCTTCCATGGTTAGAAAAGCTAGGAATTGCAACAACAGCAGGGACAAAGTTCCCCAGCACACAGAGTGCAGGGTGGGTGCTGCCCTGCCTGTACTACTGTACCGTCCTTAATTATGGGGTTGCACCATTACAGGCGTTGGCGCCATATCCCTGTGGAGAGGTGGCAGAGCCAGGGTAGAAGCAAACATGGGCTCTCCTGAAGCTGTTGAATTTTTCTGTTGGGGCTGTGAGTGGCTCAGAAGCACCTCTGTAGGAGCAAGGTTCTGATAGCAGAGGTCTCTCCCCCCTCTTGCACAAAAGCCATCTCCAGCCACTTGCTCTGGCTGCTGCTTTCCACGCCTGTGTCCTCTTGCCATCCATTCCACTGCCGCCATCCTCATCGGACAGAGCTTGGTGTCTCCATGCTGCAGGGCTCAGCTGGAGCTCAGAACTTCCAGTTTGTTGGGGTTTTTATTTATTAACAGCTTAAGGACACAGTTTCTCCCTAAAACCCCAAGTCACATGAGCCCAAACAAACATCCAAGCTCTTGGTGTGGATGTGTAACGTGGGCTTCAAAGGGGTGGGAGCCCAAAGGAAACTTGGCCCCAGCACCCATGGGCACTGAGGGCTGGCCAGTTGCCCCACTGCAGCTCCCAGTCCTCACTGTGAAGAGCCTTGCAGTGCGGTGGGCTCGCCGTGGCTGTGGAAGAGCTCTGGATCCGCCCTGGCAGAGCAGGGAGATGAGTCACGCTCAGCCGCGTGTCTCTGGGCTGGAGCAGGGTGCGGCACCGCGGGGCCGCGCTTCGGGGGGGACCCCGCCAGTCCAGCAGTCACGCTCTGCCCCTTCCTTCCTGGCGTGACAGCAGATAACCCACTCCCCAGCAGCATCCGTGAGGCGCGAGGATGCTCCCCCGCGTGGCACCAGGCTACACTGGGAGAAATTGGGGGAGTTTTCTAAGTTGAGCCTCCATGCTGTGGGCTTCAAGGGGGAAGGGGAGCACTGAGGAGAGCAGCCTCACCCCTGGGCATCGTGCTTTGCTGTCTGGGTGGCTGCCAGGCCCCTATTTCAGGGCAGAGATGCTGCTTTGTGCAACCCAGCCTCAGCTCTGCAGTTCCAGTGCAAAAAGCCACTGGACTGGGGTTCGCCTGGTGGTGAGTGTGTTGTGGGCACGTGAGGCTGAGCGGGAGGGAGGTGGTGAGGAGGCTGGAGCATCTCAAGGTGGTCCTGTTCACAGGCAGTTCTGTGCAAGCAGCAACTGGGGCTAAATTGTGCTTTCTAGGGATGCCACAACCGCAGTCCTCGCTCTGGGGAAGTGCTTATTTCCTGCCCACATGCCACGCAGGTCTGGGCTTCATCCTGGCACAGTGCAGGCTGGCAGGGAAAGTGGGCAGAGGTGTGCTGGCAGCTCTGCACCTGGCACAGCACAGCAAAACATAGGCATTCACCTTGTTTGCTGCTCATCCCTGCGCTGAGCTGCATTTTCCCACTGGCATCCTGTCCGTACCCATCCCCACAGCCACCCCAACAGCAGCTGGAGTCCCCGGTGCCGGCAGTGACTCAACATCAGTGGTCAGAGCGCGCAAACAGGCGGCCCCAGCGCAGCCCGCGCCGGCCTTGCTGCCACCGCCACACGCAAACAGACCTTGTGGCAGTGTAAACACCTCGTCTGCCTTTATCTGCACTGCTGGAGCCGGGAGAGCAAACCCTTTTGTTCCCAGGAATATGTGTGGCATCTGGATCCAACAATCCCTCGCTTTGTTTCTTAAGCAAATGTTGCTGGCCGGAAGCTTTGCATGCCCAATTTATGAAAAATGGGGTGAGCTGCTGCTGCTTCTGAAGACAAAAAGGAGGCCTTGGACTCGTCTCCTGTTTTGTCTCTCTTGGCTCCTTTCTACCTTGTCCTGCCTTGCACAGGGACCTGGTTTCCACTGTGGATCAGGATGCAGCAGGATCCTGATCAGGATCCTCATCCCTTCCCATCACCCCTTTGTGCCCAGGAACTGCATGTGTGAGCAGAGGAAAGGGGAGCTACAGCCACATCTGCACGGTGGCAGCATGTTTCCTTGCTCCTGGGGCTGGGATTGCATCCCTGCTCCTTCTCCACTGCTCCACATCCTGGCTATCGCCAGCTCCTAGCAAAACACGAGTTTACAGCCGTTTTCCCCCGGTGCTCCTGGTCCTGAAGGTATGACTAATACAAGTGACTCAGCTCCCTGTTTTTAGCTCCATTTGTAAGGCTCCTGCCATGCTAGTCTCCCAGGGAAACACCGGGAATCTCTGCTTTGTCTTCGTCCTTTGAGAAGGTGGTTTATGGGCATAGCATTTCTCGTTCATCCGGAGAAGGATGTATTGAAGTGAATGGAATGTTCTGGGGTTTCCATGGAGGGGCAACACTCGGAGCTGTTCTAGGTGGAAAAAAAACCCAAACCCACAACTTTCCTGTTAAGTTTTAGCCCGGTTATTAAAAAACTGGCTTTTGCGGTGTTGGAGTGAGATAGTCAAGGCTGGGCAAAACTCCTTAAATTTTATCCAGTCCAAAACTTAATTGTTAATTTGTCATTACCTATAATTTAACTATAATAATTATACAAAACTTGCTTGTTACCATGGTGAGTGTTCAGACTGGTGCCATGAAGACTTGGAATTTCCTTCTTCCCTCCTCTTCACAAAGGCTTTGGCTTTAGTTAGCAATAGACAACATTGCAAACTGTTAGCAAATTCTGGATTGGGAAAACAAGCTGACAACGCCCTCAAACACATGGTGGGATTTTTGGGGCTGTCCTGTGCAGGAGTTGGAATCGATGATCCTTGTGGGTCCCTTCAAACTCAGGATATTCCATGATCTCAAAGCATTTTTCTCATGTTTCTCCTACTGAAACCTTGCCCTCATAAGATGGAATTGAGTAGTGTGGAAGGTGGTGTTTTGACATATTTGAGTTGTGTCTAAAAGAATTCTCTTTCCAGCACAATTCCAAGCTTTTTTTTAGCAAGTTTCTTTTCCTTGATAAAGGTGTTATTGCTTTAATCAATATTTAGGATGGCTCAATTCCAGGCCATCAAGTGTCTTTTAGAGAACCCAATTCAAGATTCCATGGGAAGCTGGGAAAAGGCAGGCTGGCATGTTTGGAATGGATGGGTTTGGGTTGTGCCGAGCCTGGGCTGCGAGTGGGGTTGACCAGTGTTTGATCGTGGTGTTCCGAGCAGTTGAGATATTCAGGTTAATAGAGATAGAATCACATAATAGTTTAGGTTGGAAAAACCCTCCAAGATCATCAAGTTCCCCCAGCCCTGCCAAGGCCACCACTAAGCCATGTCCCCAAATGCCCCATCTACATGTCTGTTAAATCTCTCCAGTGGCTGTGGGGATGGGTACGGATAGGATGCCATTGGAAGGGCAGCTCCATCCCTGCCCTGGGCAGCCTGTTCAAGGCTTTGGTGACTTTTTTCAGTGGAAAATGCAGTTTTTTCAAGAAGGAGCTGATCTTCCTCTGGAAACCCCAGGCTTAGCCCATCCCCTCAGGACCTGCACAGACACTGGCCAGGTTTTCCCAGTGCCATGCAGACAATTCCCAAGCTCTCCAGGAGCAGTTCTGGTAACAGACATGGGACTGGGCCAGGTTTCCTAAATCAAGTTTCAACTGGTAGCACTTTGCATGTCACCCCAGCCTGGAGGCTTGTTCCAGGTAACCCAGGGTTTGGTGGTAGACATTCCCCATAGGGAAATCCTGCCCTCATTTTGCTCAGCCACAAGCAGTGCTGGGCTCTGTGTGCTCCCAGCACTGGGGTCTCCAGTGGGTGATCCTCCTTGCACGTTGCATCCTCTTTGCATCTCTCTCCTGGGGCTTGATGCACCCTGGAAAAGCTACAGGCAGCTGGGAAAAGGAGTTTCATGGGTAACGGGGGGGTCCTACAGGCAGCAAAAGGGGTCCCACAGGTGGCAGGGGGTCTCACAGGCAACTGGCAGACCTGCTGGAGTGTTGTGATGCATGCTCCGAGCTGGGACACTTGTCCATGAAGGATAAACCCTCCCCTTTGTCTATGCAGACACACAGATTTATGCCTGATACAAACCTCCCCCAAAAACACGCGGGCTGTGGAAAACCAAGTGTTTCCCATCCCCCCGATGACTCCCACATGGCAAAAGGGCAAAACCTCCTTTTCCAGCTCTGAAACCCCTCTGGTAATGCCATCCACCCTCCAGAACCACGGACCATCCTGTTACTATGGGGGACTCAGCCCAAACAGCAGCGTCAGTTGGTGACTTGGGATTTCCATTCCGAGCTGCTGGTGGAGACTGGGATGAGTCACGAGCTGGCGTGACAGCCTGGACAGGGAGTGAGCAACACTGGGGCTCCCCAGACAGCACCGAGCTGCAACATTGTTAATTCTAAACAATTAATACATTATCTATTCTCAGAAACGTGCTTTAAGCTCTTAAGCAGCGCATGGCTGTTGGCTCCCGCTGCAGCCACCTGCATCAGTGATTGTGATGCTGCTGAAGCTGAAGTGCTTCTCCCATGGTGAGAGGGGACGCTGAAGGGTGACAGATCTTTGCTCTAGTGCATCCAGGAGAAGGAGAAAAGCTCCTTCAAACCTTCAGAGGGGATGTGCGTGGCTGGCGGTATTGGTATGGTCAGGTTCCATCACACTTGAATCTGTGCGGCCACAGCTCCCAGCAGTGTCTGGTGATGGGAGTTGTGGAGGGACAGGAACATCTTGGATTTGGAGAATCCTAGACTGGGGGGTCTGTTTGCCTTCCCATGAAAGGCTTTTTCCTGGTTCCCAGTAAAGCAGCAGTTTTGGTTCATTTTAAGGGTGCAAGGAAAGGCTGGATCTCAATTCCAGGAGGGAAAGCCCAGCTCTTGGGAGATGCCAGTGAGCTGGTTTTGCTCCACCGGGGCCATGTGGAGCTGGACGAGCCCCTCAGCCCCATGGACGAGCATGTCATGAGTGTGTCAGGAGCTTGTGGCAGGGCTGGCACTGACCCTGGCACCAGGAAGGGTCTTTGGCACCACTGATGCCAGGAGATGGAAGCTGTTTCCATGCATCCGTGAACACGGCTGGTGCTGGCATCCCCAGCTGCCTTTGGCAGAGGTCTGGTGCCCAACAGGATGCCGGCTCCGTGCAGATATTGTCTTCACTATACATCATGCTGGCTATTTCCAGCTCCCCTGCTAGGAGACCGCCCTGTGTTTATCCTGGTGATTTGGCAGAGGCGCTGCGGCACAGATGAGTCAGAAGCTGGGAGAAGCTGCTTTGCCACATTCCCATTGCCCCACTGCAGAGGTTTTCCAGGTCCGCCTCTCCTCGTGCTGTCCCTGCTGCTTGTCCTGTGGGGCCCTGGTCCCTGGGATGGGGGAACAATCCTTGATGGAGAAACAGTCCCTGGGATTGGGGAACAATCCCTGCAATGGAGCGGTGATCCCTGGGATGGGGGAGTGATCCCTGGGATACATGTGGTGATCCTGGGACAGATCCCTGGCACTGGGGGCAGTGCCACGGAGAGCAGCCTGCCCAAGGTGGGGCAAAGCATGTTTTCTGGGTCCTCCCAGCAATCAGAGACTTCCATGGGCACACACTGCCACCCCTGCCTCTGGTTCCCAAGCTGTAAACATGTAAAAGCCTTTTCTGGGATAGCGTTCTCAGCCTGGGTGGCCGGGAGCAGGCAGCTGTGGCCCCTGACAGCCAGGTGGGACTGAGACCTGCAGTCCTGGGAGATTTGCAGATGTCTGTAAAGATTTATGGGCGGGGCAGGAGCCGGCAAGTTCCCTGAGTTGGCACCTTCTGCAGGGTGGGGCAGCTGCGATTCGGAGGCAGGGAAGGAGGGGAATGCCTGCGCCTCCACCAGCTCCATCCCACTCATTGGTCCTCTTCCAGTGTATGAAGCCCAGTGCTGCCCAAGCTTCAGGAACACGTATGGGATTAATAGTGGAGAGGGAAACCAAAGAGTGTTTCCGAAAAATGCATTGAGTGGGCTCTGGCATCTCGGAGACGGTTGGCATCTTTCCAGCAGCATGGTGGGCTCATGCCTGGAGCTGTTCCAACGAGCTCTGATGACTCTGTCCTGTCTTGACTTTTCCAGAGGGAGAGCCGAGACCTGCCAGGTTTCCTGGCTGGGATTTTGGGGCAGAATGAGGGGGGAGCAGTAGCAGATGCTGCTCTGCGGGGCTGTCCCTGAGCCCTCTCTGAATCTGTCGCATCGACTTCGCAGCCTCACGTCTGACTGTGCTGAGCACAGCCAGAGCAGATCCAACTTTCCATTAACATTTGGATTTTCTGGCAGCTCAGCTGCAATTTTCAATCTTTTTTTTTTCCTTCTTCCTGCTTTTAAAAGCTAAAAATAAAATGTCTTGAGGCCCCTTTTCCCTCCATCTTTTCTCTTGAGACATTTGTTTCTTGAGGATTTGATGCCTCTCTTGTTTTTTCTCCTCTTGGACTGTTTTTACCCATGGCTCTCCCAGCACAGGGGATCAAATCCTGTGGGATTTGTAGGCACCTAGCCCTCCAGAATGAGTCTCTGCTTCCCTTTTCACTGAGGAATTTGGGATCTTGTAGGCTCTAGCAGGCAGGATGGAGAGGCCAGTGAAAGCCTCTGGGGAGGAGGAGGAAGGTCCAGCTTCATCCTCCTCTCCAGGGAAGTGGGAGCGACACGGCTGCCATGGAAGTTTTTATTTTTAGCCCAGCGCCAGCTGGAGCCTGTGAGGCTTCTGGGGAACAAAAGCAGGACCTGAGGGCAGGAGAAGGGAAAACTCAAACCTTGGCTGGGATGGAGCGGGGATCAACAGGGCTGGCGTGAAGTGGTGGGCTGGGGGTCTTCAGGGCCAGAGAGGACTTGCCTGTGTGCTGATCCCTCATCCAGAGGCTGCTGCCACGTTCGGGGTGTGTTTGGAAGGAATATGGGGGGAGATGCTCAGGTCCCAGAGAGTCAGGTTCTGCAGACTGATGGAGCAGAGGACAGGAGAGTATTTGTCTCGCCCCTCTCCCTCTGGCAGAACTACAAGCTCAGCCCCGTGGCTGGTGAACTCCGAGCTTCTGGCTCTGCTCCTCATGGTGGAATCCAGAGTTGAGCACAGGAGGCTTCTAAGGAAAAAGGATTTGTCCTCGAGTCATCTGGGATTTGCTGTGGGGCTTTCCAGGCATTGATGCCCAGAGCCCTGGATCCCTCTGGTCCCTGGAGAGGGCGATGACACGAGTCTGCTGCAGACACTAGTGTAACCATCAGCTTTTTTCCCTCCGTTTTTCACTTAATCAATGGAACTGCTGTCCCTTGAAAGAGTCATACGACTCAGGTCATGCTGGAGCCCCATCCCAAAGATCTGGTGTCCTCCAGCTGTACCCAAACCTCCACAGCCAACACGGCGAGCAAAGAGCAGCAGCAAAACACCAGGGATGAGCTCCTCCTGGAGTCACATGGCAGTTCACTCCATCAGGAACGACAGGACTGCACCCCGCCGGCAGTGCTGGGGTGGCCACGCTGGCTGCGGGGATGAGCCAGGCCCAGATGGGAAAACTCAGCCTCAAACGCTGGTTGCAGTGAGCCTTGGAGTCTCGGATCCCCTCCCAGCTGGCATTCTTGTCCTATGAGTCACTGGCACTAAAGGAGTGGGTTGAACAGGAAGGACCGAGCACAGAGCTCCAGCAGCAGCTCCGGCAAGTGAGACTGTGGTTCCCTGGAAAAAGGGGACCGGCAGCATTTCTTGGTCAGTTATTCCACTGTGGGCTAAATTCCAAATTCTCTAGACTGCTTAAATGCTATTTAGACATAAAAGAGGCTATTTTATGGAATTTGTGGACTATGAAATCATACTCTGTGCATATCATTGAGACCCTCTTACCTGAGAGCCCCAAACATGAAAATATGAAAATCTAACCACAGAAACATTCTAAAATTCATTATAGATCCAGCATGTTATGCTGAGCCCTTTACACCACAATAAAGTGTTCTGGGCTGGGAAAGGAGCTTTCAGAAATGAAAAGAAAGGCAGAAGATAGGTCTTCACATACTTCCAAGAAAAAGTCTGCAAGCTTCTCCTGGATTCCCAGAGGCTCTTGGGCTCTGCTTTTCCTGACAGCAACACTTTAAGTGGTTCTGAATTTCGTTACTGTACATGTAGGAATTGTTATTTTTTTTAACTGTCCTTTCTCAAGTGGAATTCCTGCTCTTTTAACATGGAATATCCTGGGACTCAAAACGAGGTTTGCACTTAAAAACAGTAGCCTGGGATTTTGAAACCTTTGCTTTAGTCTGCAAAATAACAGAATAACTTCTCCATGCTGGCTCGGGTCAGGAAACAGAAAGAAATGCCGGAAAATCTGCTGTTGGCCAATCCAGGAGCTTCCGACATCCCATATCTGCGAGTCTGGGAACGCCGTCCCTGCTGGTCCGGGGTCCCGTTCCTGGTGGTCCGGGTGCTGCCCTGGGACGGGCCGAGCGCCGGCGGTGCCGCAGCCGCTCCCTGGTGTTTGTGAGCCGCGGTGGCACGGCGCGGGTGCGCCCTCCCTGCCCCGGCCGTGCGGCCACTGCTCCCCCCGACCGAGGGGCTCCGCGGCTGCTCCTCGGGCGCGTTCCACCTCCGCCGGCCCCACACCCCGTTCTGAGGGAGGTGGGGGGACAATGCCACCCGGGGGTTGGCGGCTGCTGAGGGGCCGTTGGGTCTTTTCTTTTTATAGGACCTACCAAAATAGCTCCAGGCTGTGTTTTGGTGGTGCAGTCAGATCAGATTCCCTGGTCACACGGTGGGGCTGTAAGGAACGGCTGTGACCTGTTGTCAGAGGGCTGGAAAAGAGAGGGGGGCACTGGGAGCCAGGATGGTGCAGGAGTGTGGATGGTGATGCCAGAGGTTGGACTGGGGGGCTGAGGCACCACAGCTCTGCATCCACTGAGCAGCAGCTGAGCTCTTGGTGAGGCACAGCCACACCAGCATGGCCCCCAGCCCCCACTCATCGCCTGGTGCCCCCTGTCCACTCCAGGAGAGGCACTGAACTCTTGGCACTGGCAGGGTGCCACAGACTCCTCTGCCTGGCCACCTCAGGCGGGCAACACTGGCTATGGGGCAGTTTCAGCTTCTCCCCAGCTGCTGCTCCACCATCCAGCCCCATGTCACACGATGCCACGCCGTGCTGAGCCACGCTACACCACATTTGACTCCATCATGCCGTGGTGGGCTCTGCCACACCACATAGTGTTGCTCTATGTCATGCTGTACCACGTTGTGCCACACCCCAAAGTGCTCCACGATGTCCCACCACACTGCACTGCGTCCCACCGTGCCACACTGTGCCACACTGTGCCACTCCGGCCCCAGCCTCGTCAGTGCTGGTCTCTTGCGATGCAGCTGTGCCGTGGGTGTGCATATTGCACATGGGTGTTGCACCCTGAGACTCCTGCTCCCGCAGTCATTCCCAGTCCTTCCTGCTTTCCAGTATCCAAACTCGGGCTGGGTGTGCCGGGTGGCTGGGAAATGCTGGTCCCCTGGTGGGTGGTTGTTAGGGACAGTGGTGCAGCTCTTTTGGGGGTGATCAGAGGGGGCAGGTGTGCCACTCCTTGTGCTTGGGGTACAGTGCACAGGCTTTTCTCAGAACAGCCCTGAGGAGAAGAATTTGGAGGTGTTGGTGGGTGAGAAGTTTGACATGATCTTAGAGTCCCTTCCAGTACCTAAAGGGACTCTAAAATTTTGAGAGGGACTTTGGACAAGGGTCTGGAGTGACAGGTCAAGGGGGAATGTTTTCCCACCGCCAGAGGGCAGGGTTAGATGAGATACTGGGAAGAAATTCTTCCCCATGAGGGTGGTGAGGCCCTGGCACAGGTTGCCCAGAGAAGCTGTGTCTGCGCCATCCCTGGAAGTGTCCAAGGCCAGGTTGGACAGGGCTTGGAGTAACCTGGGATAGTGGAAGATGTCCCTGCCCATGGCAGGGGCTGGAATTAGATGTGCTTTAAGTTCCCTTTGAACCCAAGCAATTCCATAATTTCCTGATGACCACGATTCTCCCTGCCATGCCACTCACCTGTGCCCCCCTTTGCCCTGCAGGAATGCCAAGAAGGAAGGGGACCTGCTGACTGCTCAGGCACGCCTTAAGGATGTGGAGGCTTTGCTTAATTCCAAGGAGGCTGCGCTCTCCACGGCCCTGGGTGAGAAGAGGAATCTGGAAACGGAAGTGCGGGACCTAAGGGGACAGGTGGCCAAGGTGAGCAGTGGTAGCTCTGTCTCCAACTGACCCAGGGATCCCTTTTTACCCCCCTACCTGGGGGCTGCCAGCTCCTCGCCATGCCGGGGGCTGTGGGGCAGATGCAGTGGGGTGGTGGGTCCCCAGCTGTGCCAGGTGCAGTGCCCAGAGCCCACTGTGATGGTCCTTCTCAATTCCCTGCCAGCTGGAAAGTGCCTTGGGTGAAGCCAAGAAGCAGCTGCAGGATGAGATGCTGCGCCGTGTGGATGCTGAGAACCGGCTGCAGACGCTGAAGGAAGAGCTTGAATTCCAGAAGAACATTTACAGCGAGGTGAGCTGTGATGTGCTGCAGTGGGGCTGGGATCACTTGTGATAACCCCCACTACGTGTGTTATGACCCCTCCCTGAGGTGACACAGTGTCCCCTGACCTGTCCCAGGAGCTGCGGGAGACCAAGCGGCGCCACGAGACCCGGCTAGTGGAGATTGACAACGGGCGGCAGCGGGAGTTCGAGAGCAAGCTCTCCGAGGCCCTGCAGGAGCTGCGGAGCCAGCATGAAGCCCAGATCAGGCTTTACAAGGAGGAACTGGAGAAAACCTACGGGGCGAAGGTGAGCAGCCTCCCCACGCCACTCTCCTCTCCCTCCGGCCCCACAGAGCACAGGTGGGCTGTGGGGCTGAGATGCTGATCCACTTCCTGTCCCCCAGCTGGAGAATGCCAAGCAGTCAGCTGAGAGGAACAGCAACATGGTGGGTGCTGCCCATGAGGAGCTGCAGCAGACCCGCATCCGCATTGACAACCTCTCCTCAGAAGTCAGCCAGCTGCAGAAACAGGTGAGTTGAGACCAAAGCGTTCCTTGGGATGTCTGCCCTGAGAATGGTCCCCTTCTGGACATGGCCCCGGGTGGAGTGGCCGCCCTCACCTTCCCTCCCCACAGTTGGCTGCCAAGGAAGCGAAGCTGCATGATTTGGAGGATATTCTGGCCAGGGAGCGCGAGACCAACCGGCGCCTGCTCTCCGACAAGGAGCGGGAGATGGCCGAGATGCGGGCACGCATGCAGCAGCAGCTGGATGAGTACCAGGAGCTGCTGGACATCAAGCTGGCTCTGGATATGGAGATCAACGCCTATCGCAAGCTGCTGGAGGGCGAGGAGGAGCGGTGAGCACAGGGTGCTGTGCCCAGCTCTGGGCTACGGGGGTCCCAGCCCTTGTGTCCTCACTGGCTTCATCTCCTCTTCTCCCCCTGCCAGGCTGAGGCTGTCCCCCAGCCCTTCATCCCACAAAGGTGCATCCCGAAGCCACCTGTCCACCCCAGGCTCCTCCAAGAAGCGGAAGCTGGAGGACAGTGAGAGCCGGACCAGCTTCTCCCACCATGCCCGGACCAGCGGCCGTGTTGGCGTGGAGGAGGTGGACTTGGAGGGCAAGTTCGTCCGCCTCAGGAACAAGTCCAACGAGGTGAGTTTGCCTTTGGGGAGATCCATAGAGTCCCTGGGGTGAGGTTCAGCCCTGCTTCACCCTGCGGGCATGAGGTGAATGGGACAAGTTGGAGAGGAACCGGGGTTCTGAGGGTTGGTACTCTCTCTCACAGGACCAGGCGATGGGGAACTGGCAGATCAAGCGGCAAAATGGGGACGATCCCCCCATTACCTACCGCTTCCCCCCGAAGTTCACCCTGAAGGCTGGCCAGGTGGTCACGGTGAGTCACTGCCTGGTGGAGGATCCAGGCAAGATCCCAAACTCTGCCAGGCCACTGGTGACATGGAGTGGTTGGTGTGTGGCTTTTTGTGGTGACAGACCCCCATCCCCGGGCTGTGGAGTCCGCAGACCTGAGAAGTCCCTTTTCTCCTGCTTTTCTCCCTAGATCTGGGCTTCGGGAGCTGGAGCAACCCACAGCCCCCCCAGCAATGTGGTGTGGAAAGCCCAGAGCAGCTGGGGCTCTGGGGACAGCCTGCGCACCGCCCTCATCAACTCCAATGGGGAGGTGAGAGCCAAAGGCAGCTCGGGTGTGGGGCGTGGGGGGAGCAGGCACTGACCCTCCCAACTCACCTCCTGTCCCCTGCAGGAGGTGGCCATGCGGAAACTGGTCCGCACTGTGATCATCAATGATGATGAGGATGAGGACGATGATGAAATGAGCATCCACCACCGCCATCACCATGTGAGTAGGGCATTGGGGATGCTGCTGGTCCCAAAGGGTCCGGGGGGTGCAGGTTCAGCCCCAGTCAAGGGTGGGAGGCAGCTCAGCATCACGCAGGATCAGGCATATTAGGAGCAGGCAGTGGGGAGGCTGCTGTGGAAACAGCTGCATGAGAGAAGCCAACCGACCTCTGGCATCTGGAGGAGATTGCTGCTCACTAAAAAAGTTTTGAAGACCTTGCTGGAAGTTGTCCCCAACCCTAAGAAACGCTGACATGCCATGAAAAGGGCCAGAGGAGTCAGAGAGAGGCTGAGCTGGTACCCGGCATTGCTTGGAGGATAGGATGGTGGGAAGTTAAAGGACGACACTTCTTGTCAGCAGCTGCTCTGTCCTCTCTGCTTCACAAGGGTGCTGCAACAAATCCAGAGGTGGCTTTGTCCTTCCTCTCAGCCCATCATTCCCCATACGGAGCTGAAATATGCACCAGGAGGAGCAACAGGCAGAGAGCAGGCAGGGGGCAGAGAGCAGGCAGTGGGCAGAGAGTAGGCAGCATGCCAGGAGCAGAGCTGCAGCCTCTTATCCCAAAGAAACATCCCTGGCTGCAGCCCAGCATCCCCCACCAGCCCATCCTGCAGGGTGTGTGAGTCCTGCACACGAGATGCCCACAGGAATCACGTGCAGAGAGGTGCCATCGTAACCAAGCCGTGCCTCAGCAATGGTGAAAGATCTTCTGGATGCCATTTCCAGAGCTCTGCAGGAGCAGAATGGAGCATCCATCATCCACTTCCATTTGAGTTCTCTGGATCTGAAGAGCTGTGCCAAGACTGGTGTCAGTAGGTTGAGCTAGTGGATTGTCCCCCTCTACTCTGCCCTTGTGAGACTCACCTGCAGTGCAGGGTCCAGTTCTCAGGCCCCCAGCACAAGAAGGACATGGAATTGCTGGAGCAAGTCCAGAAGTAGCCATGAAGATGCCCTAAGGGCTGGAGTCTCTCTGCTCTGGAGGCAGGCTGGCAGAGTTGGGGGCAGCCTGAAGAAAAGAAGACTTCAGGGAGACCTTAGAGCACCTTCCAGGGCCTAAAGGGGCCCCAAGACAGCTCGAAAGGGACTTTGGACAAGGGCCTGGAGTGACAGGACAAGGGGAATGGCTTCCCACTGACAGTTAGAGGGCAGAGTTAGATGGGATACTGGAAGGAAATTGTTCCCTGTGAGGGTGGACAGGCCCTGGCACAGGTTGCCCAGAGAAGGTGTGGATGCCTCATCCCTGGAAGTGTTCAAGTCCAGATTGGACAGGGCTTGGAGCAACCTGGGATAGTGGAAGGCGTCCTGCCCATGGCAGGAAGCTGGAATTAGATGAGCTTTCAAGTCCATTCCAATGCAAACCATTCCATGATTCTGTGATTCTCTTCTATACTGACTATCCCTGGACAGAGGAGCCAAGCTCCTGCAGCCAGTGCTGCCCATTCATCTGGAGGCTGAATCCTTTCCAAGAGCAAATTTCCCATCAGAAAGCTGCCAGCTCACAAAGTGGCGAGGAAGAGGATGTTTTCAGGAGCACAGTTCAGGTGTCTCCCATGTGCTGAGAGCTCAGGGTGCAAGGCCAGGGCAGAAGGGCAGGTCACCCACTGGCAGTGTGCTGGCCCCAGTCACTTGGGATTAGAAACATAATAATAAGAATTCTATTTTATTATTTTTAAACCGTGTGACGGAGAGGACAGGTGAGTCAGACTCTCTTCGAGGCCTAATGTGAAGAGCTCTCCTGAGTCACACCGGTGCTGCCACCATCCTCAGGGCAGGGGCTCAGGGGCTCAGAGGATGCTCTGGCAGGGGCTTGAGGTCATTCCGTCTGTCCCCGCCAATGTCTAGGGTAGCTGCAGTGGCTCTGGGGACCCTGGTGAATACAACCTACGCTCCCGCACAGTCGTCTGTGGCACGTGTGGTCAGCCGGCCGACAAGTCAGGCACCCAGAACGCCGGCATCAACACCATGTCCTCGGGCTCGTCCACCTCCAGCGTGACCGTCACCCGCAGCTACCGCAGCATGGGCGACTCTGGCATCGGCCTCGGGGACAGCCTGGTGTCCAGGAACTACCTCCTGGGGAACGCCAGCCCCCGCCGGCAGGTCAGTGCCATTCCCAGACCCTGGGGCCCGGGAATGCTGTCCCGGTGCTGCTGGGTGTCCACCCTGTCCTGGCGTTGTCCTTTCCCAGCACAGCAATGCTGCGGGGCGCCTATCCCCTCCCACCTCTCCTTCTCCCTGCTCTTCCTCTTCCTCTTTGGGCTGGCACAAGCCTTTATAAGGGATGGGAGATTCTGAGAGGGATTGGAAAGGGATGTGGCCATAGCAGCTTCCCACACCATTCCATCTTACGCTTGGCCCCCTTGGCACCCCAGAGCATTCCCCATCCTCCACATCACTCATTCCACTGTTGCCAAGTGTTGTTCATGCTGGTAATGTGAATATTTCAGCACATGAATATGTATTTTATGTCTATATATTAGATTAATATGTAATATATTCTACATTGATATTCTTAGTCAATATTATAATCCTCATATATCACATACCACTGATTCTCAAATTTTGGAGCTATGAACATCCCAGCTTGGGAGGATTTATTTGTCACACCCCAAGGGCCGGGATGAAGGAGGGCACTGTGGGCATCCAAAGGATCCCACTGGACACTTTGCAGTCAGAGCAAATGGATGGTGACACTGGGGTCTTCTTAACTCTCTTCTTTTTCTTTCTCCCTCCCAGGCTCAGGCTGTGCAGAACTGCAGCATCATGTAATTCCGTGGCGCATTCCTGTGGTTCCTGCCCGTCTCCAGCTAGGTTTTTTTTTTTCCCCAAAGCAACAGATTTTTTTTTTCCCTTAAAAAACAAGATATCAAAAACCAAGGTTGGTTTTTTTTTGTTGTTTTCTATAGCAGGAATTTTATATATATATATTAAAAGTGCTAAAAGATGCTTTGATTTTTTTTTGTAAAGAAAAAAATCTATTTCTATATAAAGAAAACCAAACCAAAAAATAGCTTTTCAGCTTCAAATATTTTTTAGAACTTCAGCCAAAGACAGCAAAGAATTGTGTTTACGGAGCAGCCATGCAGGAGGAGTTCGTAGTTGAAATGCTCCTTAGATTGTACCTTTTTTGCCAAAGCTTTTTACATAGGACAGGGAGAAGCGCAGCCACCCCACCAGAGTTGCGTGCCACAGGGGCTGCTGTCCTGTCTCAAGTGGAGCACAGTGCCTTTACAACTCTTTTTCTTGGGATCTAAAGCCAAAATTCCCTTTTTTTCTCTTTCTTTGAATTGTGATTCCCGGCGGTGCTGGCGCGGGGGCTCCTGGCAGCTCGCGGGCATTGCCCATGTCTCTCCATGGCCATTGCCCCCTCCCCAGCCTCCTACCTGCCTGCACTCCCGACGCTCTATGTACTGTATTCCCCATATTCCCCATCCCAGGCACCTCTTGCCCTTTAGGTTCCCTTTTTCTTAATCAGCCGAGTTGTGCCTTAGCTGAGGCAGGGGCCGGGCTGGGAACCCCCTTGGACCCCACACAGCATCGACTGGAGATGGAGCAAGGGAAGTGAAAACCCACCGGAGCTGCATTCGGGGACCAGATGGATTTGACAGCTGGGGTGATGGACCTCGGTGCCGCAAGCTCAGCCCCAGTGGGGCCCCCCAGGCCCCCTCTTTGAGAGCCGCTGCATCCAGTGGGGTTCACCCCAGTGTTTCTTGGCTATGGTTATTCGGGCTCGTCTCTGGTGGCCGAAGCTCAGGAGCCGTTTCAGGGATAAAGTGAAAGATGCTCAGTCCGTGTCGGAGCTGGTTTCCAGGAAAGCACCTAGGAAGGCTTTTTGTTTGAGTGAGGCGGATTTTGGGATCTGGTAGGGGCAGCTTCCCCCTTGGCAAGAGTCCATCCAGCCATTGACAGATATCTTGGCTTTTTGCCTCGATTGGGAAATGTCCACAGCCCCTCCGACCTCGGGGGGGGGGGGGGGGCTGGAGCAGGTGCCAGGACAAGCCCCCCCTCTCCAGTGGGTTTTGGGGAGGTCGTGTATGTATCCATGCTTGCAAAGCTTATGTATTACTGCCTGTATTTTCTTCCAGAGTCAAAATACAGCTGAACCCTTCCCACGCTGTGTGCTGTCATCATTGCTGTCCAGGGGGATCTGGGGGTGCTGTGCTGCACCCCAGCGCTGCACCCCAGCAGCAAAGGGACCCCCCCAGGGATCTCTTTCTGACCCACAGCCAGGGCTGAGGCTCAGCACCCACCATGGATGGGGGAAAGCAGGGTGGCCCCTTACACCCTGGCTCACCCGAGGGTGGGTTGCTACGACCTGGGCCAGCTGGGCAAGGAGCCCACGAGAGAGGGACTGGACAGGGGATGGAATGTGGGGTAAGGACTCAGAGATTCCTCTTGGGGTTTTGGGGACCAGACATTCCCCAGGATGGGATGGGCTGGGGGGTGCAGAACCTGAGTGACCCCCTGAGTGAAGGTTTGCTCCTACCATAGGGATAACCCCCACACTCTGCCAAGGGAACCCCCTGTGCCCCCGGGCCGTGCCAGGCACCGGAGCGAGGCAGGAGGGGACGCTGGGGAGAAGGAGAGCTGTAAAGCCGGTGCATAATCGGCTTTACCAGGCACAGCGCTGCGGAGCCACGATGTGAGGGGACGCAGGCGGGCGGCCGGGGCGCAGGCACAGCCAGGTAGGTGCCCGGGATGCCTAGCCTGGGGGTACCCCCTGCCCCAGTGCTTTAATGCCTGGGTCCCCCCATGCTGCACGGGGCCACATCGCCCTGGGTTTGGGTGCAGCAGGGCTGAGGCTCAGGAGGGCAGGGGGTGCCAGGGGGTCTAGGGCATCGCTGCCACCTCCCAGCTTCAAGTGAGCCTGTGGAGACCCAGCAAGGTGTCATCTCCCCTCCCAGGAGAGGGGTACAGGGATGTGTCAGAGGCAGGTGCTCCCAACATGAGAGGGGACACACTGGCCCCCTCTGTGCCCTGTCTGCCTCCCATTTCTGCCAGCTCAGGGATACCCACACTGGGGCAGCTACCCCCACAGTGCTGCAGCCTGTCCCCTTTTGTGGGGATTCAACCCTACTCCAGGCCTGGCACTGCCAGGCCCCAAAAGTCATGAAGTTGTGCCCAAAATAGTGGGTTCTGGAATGACGGGGGAAGCCAACCATGCTGCTGGGATCTCGTGCTGCTGCCTGGACGTGTTCTTGGGAGGAAACAGGTCAGGAGACACGGGAACTGCCATGAGGAACTGCCATGGGGAAATGCAACAGAGAAATAATGCCCTGGATCCTCCCCATGTCCCCCACAGGACCCCAGTGTCCTGGCACTCCTGGGCTGGGTCACGCTGGGGAAAGGCTGAGCTGGAGACCTGTGGGGTCCCTGCACAGCCCCCAGGAACATTGCAGAGCCCTGTAGGGACAATACAGACATTGTGGGTTCCTTACAGAGCTGCTTGGGGCCTGTACACTCCCCACAGGGACCCTGCACACCCCTGTGTGGACCTTGCATAACCCCGTGGGGACCTTTCACATCCCCATGGGGCCATGTGCAGCCAGTGGGGACCTTGCACAGCCCAGCGGGGAGCCACGGCCCTCAGGGACCTCACATACGCCTGTGGGGACTTCGCAAAAGAGCCTGTGAAGGAGCTCCAGCCCCACTCCAGCCAAAGCGCTGACTCAGGGTCAGGTTTCTCTCGCTCCTCCTGTTGTCCCCTCAGGTTCCCCAGAGTCCAGCAGGAGGGAGATGGGATCCCAGAGCAGGGGCCGTGGCCTGGCCTTGCTCACTTGGGCCCTGAATGTTGGGGTCTCTTCAGCGGCACCCTGGGTGGGCAGGAGCACTGGGGTTTGGGCACATGTTGAGGGCCACCAGTTTTGTGGGGGGAAGGTCTAGCACAGGAAGCCTTGGAGCAATCACTGGGATGGGGTAGAGCTGGGACTGACTCCAGTGTCTGGCAGCCACCAGGGTTTATCAGCCAGGGCATGGCCGAGTGGGTGCTGGGGGCCCTGCCAGCCCCACACCGGCCCCTCCAGGCCCCTGCGTGCCCAGGGGGATTAAGGTCAGGCCACCCCGCTAATCCCAAAGGGGGTTTAAGATGTGAGCTTGTGCCCACTGCTACCCCCTGAAGCTGCACCCCAAGGTGCTGCAGGTCATAGGACCCCCACAGGGCATCCTGGGGGGACTGAGGGGCTGCAGCTCAGCCTCAGGGTGGGAGGAGTGCTCACAGCAGGCTCCAGCTAAGCTTCCAGTGCTGGTGGGCACTAGGCACAAGCTCCTTAGAGATCCCTGCGAAAGGCTCCAACCTCCCTAACCCTGTGGGAACTGCAGGGGCACTCGGCTCTGCTCTCCAGCCCTTGCAGAGCAAGTACCCCAGGCAATGGGCCTGGTGCAGGCTTGCAGCTTTTGGGGGTTCTGGTACTGCACCCCAGCTGGTGCAGAGGCTCTCTAGTGCCTTGGCTGAGGTTCTGCAAGCCTGAGGTCATGCAGGGAAGGTGGTTGCAGAGCAGGGAGGAAGTGGTGGCTGGGGATCCTGTTTTGGGGATCCTGTTTTGGGGCTCATGGCACCCTGCTGTCACATAGAGAGGAGGGGAAGGGGGCAAGTTCCACAGGAGAAGTGGACTCTGCAAGCACCAGCAAGGCCAGGCTTTCTGGCAAGGGAAATTCCAAGGAGGGAAATGGCATAAACCAAACTTTGTGGATGCTGGGGGGGGGGGGAATACAGATGTGGCTTGGTGCCACAGCTGCGCCCCAAGCCCCCTCCTGGGACCTCCCAAACCCACGTAGCAAGGGAAGCCAGAGCCAGCAGCACTCATCTGGGATGGGTGAAGTGGGAGGGCTGAGACAGGGATGGGGATGCAGGGATGGAGTGTGGATATGGGAGTGCAGGAATGGGGTGTGGGGATGGGATGCAGGGACCGGGTCTGGGTCTGGAGGTGTCAAGGTGGGGTTGCAGGGACTTGTTGCCAAAAGCTGAGAGCGAAACTGGGGTGAAGGGCCCCAATGTAGTTATGGGGGCACAGGAATGTGTCGGGAGAGGGGTTGGATGGACCACGTGTGGGGGCAGAGGGGTGTCCTCGCACCTCGTGGGGGTGGGAGTGTCGGTGGTGTGTGTGGGGTGAGGGGCGGTAGTGCCCACACGTGTGCCGGCGGGCACCCACCCTCATACGCGGGGCCGTGTCCGTCTCCCCATGCGGGGGGCTCGGGGTCCGCAGCCCCGTGTCCGTCCGTCAGGGTCTGTCGGTGCGGGGGGGCCGCTGCGGCCGAGGTGCACCCGTAGCCATGGCGACGTGAGCCGGATGCGGGGCCGGGGGATGCTCCCCCCGCCGCCCCGCCGCGGGTCGGTCCCGCCGCACCGCGACCGGGGCCGGGGGGCCCGGGGGGGTCTAGGGAGGCTCCGCGGGGGCGGGAGGTCGAGCGGGAAGGGGGAAGTCGCCATAGTGGGGCTGGGCTTGGGGGACCCCCAGCGCTGATGCTGCCGGACAGCAACAAAGCCGCTGAGGTCCTGGCCGTGGGGAGACCCTCGGCACCCCCGGCAGCCCCCCGGACTCCCTGCCCTCACATTCCTCCCAGCTCCCTCCTTTCCCCCATCTCCTGTGCCCCCCTCCACACCTCCTCCACCCCTCAACCCCCTCCTGCACATCCTCCTCTCTCTTACCTGCAGCCCCCCAGCTCTCCCCACCCTTTGTATCGAACACCCCCATGAATCGTCTCCCATTTCCTCTTGTACACACCCCCCAAATTCCTTCCCTTCATCCTCCCATGTCCTTAGTCCACCCCCCCTCCTCTCTTGCTTTCCATCTCTCACACACACACACACTGCTCCAGATCTGGGGGGGTCGAAGGAGCTTCCCCCAGGCTGGGCTGCCCCAGCCCCTCTTGGGTGTTGGGAGCATTCCTGCACCTCCCACACCACAAGGATGCTCCTGGGATGTGACATGGGCAGGGGATTGGAGTCCAGCTGCAGAGAAGGACCAAAGTCTTCTCTGCTGTGGGAAATTGGGGCACGGGGAAAAGTCTGCGCAGCTGGGAGAACAGTGCCACCAGCTTCACACCTGCCCTGTGCCCCTCACAGCTCCCCTTGTGAGCAAGGGCTGGACCCAGCTCCATCCCGTGGCAGGTGACGTGCTCTTTGCAGGCAGCGTGGGTGTTCATTGACAGCACAATATTCCCTGGATTAGAGGGAATCCTCCAAGAGGAGATCCAAGCAGGAACAAGACCCATGAAGTCACAGCTGTGGTCAACCTGAAAGCACCAGGGGAAATGAAACAACCCCAGTGTTGAGAGACCCTTGGTGGCACTCACTCCCATGTGCCAAATCCCATGCAGGGAGGCTGTAAATTACACCCCCCACCATGTCACCAAACCACTGTGACCAGGGGACCCAAAAAAGAGGAGAGGCAGGGCTGAGAAGGGATTCCAGCTTCCCACCCTGCTGGAGCAGCCTCGAGGCTGCTGTCACCTTACATTCTGTGTCAGTCCTGGCTCATGCTGGGGAACACTCTGGCGTTTTTCCTCAGCCCCACCAAGCCTTCAGCCTCGCCAAGGAGCCTCTGCTCCCTTTCCCATCCGTCCTCCCCCTCCGTGGCCTCGGTGGCTCTGGCCCAGGGCAGAACAATGCAGCCGGTCCAAGGCTCCGTGCGGCCCCGTCCCTCAGCCAGCCCTTCGCCAAGTGGGAAATCCGGGGCAGAGTAACCTACTTTCTGTGCTCACAAGGAGCTTCTGTCCCAGCCAAGCAAGGTGGTGAGGACAGCGCTGCCCTTCCAGGGCTCCGCGTCCTGCTGGGCTGCTGTGGGGACGGGGGAGGCAGGTAAGGAGGCCCCAACAGGGCAGGATGTTCCTCAGCCTTGTCCACAGAGGGATATTGGGGTACCTCAGGTATGGCTGTGATGTTGAGGAACTCCAGCTTTGGCTTTGGGGGGGGTCTCTTGCCTTCAGCCACCCCAGAGCAGCTTGGGGTGAAGGATGGAATCTCTGGAGAGGCAGGTTCCTGGAAGAGCTGTGGGAGCTTTGTGGGGGTGATGCTCGGCCCTGGGGGGCTGTCTATGGGAGAAAAGCTCAGCCCTGGGGGGCTGTTTGTGGGGATGATAGTCAGCCCCATGGGGCTGTTTGTGGGGAGCAAGGCTCAGCCCTGGGGGGCTGGTTTTGGGGGTGATGCTTGTCCCCATTGGGCTGGTTTTGGGGGTGATGCTCAGGCCCGCTGTTGGTCCGCACAATCCACGGGAAAAATGCCGTTGTCTTCCTCACCCCGAAGATTTCCCCAGCAAGCAAACCCAGGCATCCGAGCACAACTTTCTCCCCCACGTCACCCCCTGGGCATCCAGTTGGAGGAGCAGAGCTCCCTGGTTCCCATCCCAGCTGCCTCCACCAGGCTTCGCTGCTGTCCCTGCGGGGGTGCGAGGCAGGGGAGGCGGGCGCAGGCACCCACTGCCCCAACCTGCCGAGGCTCGTCCTCTTCCAGCAGGACTTTCAGGTTCCCGCAGTCCCGGCGGAGCCACGCAGGGTTGGGCTGGGCCGGGCTGCAGCGAACCCAGCGCGAGCCGGGCTGGCAGCACGGCCACGCTTCGGCCGGGTGAGGGGCATGGGCCCGCGGGGGTCCCGTGGCCACAGCCCCCGGCGCTCCGGCGCCTGCCGGGTGCCCGTGCTCCAGGGCCGGAGGTGAGCGGCCCTGTCCTCGCCCGCCAGAGAGGTAATGCCGCTCGCTGGGGACGCGGTGGCCATCAGCAAAGGGTCCTGGGGACCGTGAGGTTCTTGAGATGTGGCTCTTTCCCCAGCGCTTCTGGCATGAGCTGCAGGAAGAGCTGCAATAAGGGGGTTCCCGTGTGTGTTCCCCCCCATTTTGTGGACACTCTGGTAACTGATGGAGCCAGACAGAAGAATCCCTGATGGGAATAGGCTCTGGGGGCAAAGGCAGGAGTCTCCGGACACCTCTGTGCCGGGGTCCCTGGTGCAGGAGCCCCAGAGGGTGAGGGGGACGTCTCTGACTGTGCCAGGGGTTCCTGTGCAGGAGCCCCGCAGGCGAGGGGATATCTCTGTGCCAGAGATTTTGGTGCAGGAGCCCCGCAGGCGAGGGGACACCTCTGACTGTGCCGGTGGAGCAGTGGGAAGTTCGTGCCCGTACTGGGGGGGCACTTGCGGCTCGAGGCGCTTAGGCCCCCCATCCCCCACCTCTGTGCCGGGTGCTGCTTCCCCTGTCTTGTTTCCGCCGGGTGAAGTGACACGCAGCCCAGCAGCGTGTGCCCTCACCCTCGCCCTCCCCGCAGGGATGGTGGTGGGACCCTCTCGGGGCGCATCCCTGCCGCCACCCGCCATGCCCGCCGCCCTTCGCCTGCTCTGCGGGGTGGTGGTGCCCGCTGCCATGCTCTGCGCAGAGCCCCTGCCCCGCGTCACCTTCGCCAGCGGTGAGTATGGCACCGGGAGCAGGAGGACTGGGAAGAGCTGAGACAGCTGGGGAGGGGGACACACAACATCTGCCTGGGAGAGTGTCCATCCCCAGGGCTGAGCATCCAGCATCAGGAACCTTGGGGTGCCCCCCACCACAGCCCCCCCACCTCATCACTGACCCCCATGAGGGGTTGGAGACAGGGCCAGTGACCACAGGTGATGCAGCGGGGGATGAGAGTAGATGAGGCTGCTTGGCACCCCAATACCCAGTGTGCCGGACCCAACAGCCGTTTTGTCACCCACCTGGCATCCAGGGTCTGCTCAGGGTCACCCTGGGGGGATGAAAAGCTGCCTCTGGAAGGGACAGGGCACGGCATGTCCAACTGAAAGGCAGGTGGCAAAGCAGGAGCTTGGGAGGGGGCTGTGGTGTGGCGGTCAGGCTGCAAGAGGGTCTGTGCCCCATGGCAGGGTCATGACATTCCAGCCCTAACTGCACTGTCACTTCCCCTTCCCCCTGCAGCCATGCCCAGAATTGCAAAAATCCCCCAGTTTCGGTGCCTGGTGGGGATGAACAAGAAGCTGCAGTCCCTTGCTGTGCCCGAAGGCACCCTGGGGGCTGGCGACCCCCCCAGTCTGGCACTTCGGGGGCTTGTAATCCCTCCAGGGTGGCACCCTGGGGCAGTGCATCCCCCAAATGGAGCACTGCCCTTGGCCATGGCCCCAAAGCATCACAGGCACAGCCTGGAGGAAAATGCACCCCATTTCTGGGAGTCTGCAGCTTGGGGATGTTCAGCTCTTGCAGTAGGACCTGGAGGGGACAGGGGGAGGTAGGGACCTGGAGGGGGAAGGAGTTGTGATGATGCGGGAGCTGAAGGGGAAGAACTGCACCCCATTTCCTGTGTGAGATGTGACACGAGCCGCAAGGGCGACTGCTGCCACATCCGCCCGCAGGTGATGGCGGTGGTGTGTGTGTGTGACCCCCTTGGCCCCTGTCACCCCCTCTGCTCCTGCCAGGGGACCCCCGGCGGACCCTCATCCACTTCAGCCAGGACAATGTCTCCCATTACGACATCTTCCTCCTGGATGAGAGCAAGGAGGAGCTGTACGTGGGGGCACGCGACCGGGTGCTGGCCCTCACTGTCGGCACCCCCGGCAGCATCCGTGCCAAAGCCTCGGTGAGCAGCCACCACTTTTGGGGAGGTGGGAGGGGGGAGGCCTCTGCTGTGTTTCAGTTTCCCCACTGGGAAACTGTGGGGCTGGGCTCAACAGCCCAGGAACATCTCCATCCTCTTTGCAGATAACATGGGGACCCACAGCCAAGAAAACCTCCGAATGTGCTTTTAAAAAGAAGAGCCAAGAGGTGAGATGGCCCTGTGGGGGCTCAGGGGTCCCACAAAGCTACTGGGGTGCTCAGCACCCAACTCTGCTCTTCCCCCCTCAGACCGAGTGCTTCAACTTCATCCGAGTCCTGGTGGCCCTGAACCAGACCCATCTCTACGTCTGCGGGACCTACGCCTTCAGCCCTGCGTGCACCTACATCGTGAGTGTCCTCCCCAGGACAGGGTGCAGGGCGTCTCTGGGCAGGTTGTGGTGTTGCTGTGAGGACCCACAAAATAAGGTCCCAGAAGTGAATTGCGTCATGGGGTGTCCCCAGGATGGGGGTGCCAGGTGTCCCCGCCAAGGGACATCTTTGTGTCCCATCTGCTAAAGGAGCCCATGGTGATTCTCACTCAGCTGCCAGCGACTCTTCCTCTGGCAGGGAAACCCCAATTTTGGGTCCCCTCAGGTGACTCCAGGCTCTCTGTCCCTGCCTCAGTTTCCCCCGTGCTGAGCACGTGGTGACTGCCACTCCCCAACAGGAAAATGAGGGAAGGTGACAGGAGCCAGGTACCCCTGGCATCCTCTGTCATCACCCCCATCATCATCCCTGCACCCACCCTGAAAACATGGGCTACCCCATGTCTGCAAGGTATTCCACAGTCATTCCCTACAGATTCGGGGTTGTTTTCACTCCTTTGGCTGATTTTTCTCCCCTTTTCCACAGCACCTGGAAAACTTCACACTGGTGTCCAGTGGCAGAGGACAACCCTTCCTGGACGGGAAGGGCCAGTGCCCCTTCGATCCCCAGCACACCTACACGGCCCTGCTGGTGGGTGAGTATGGGGCCAGTGGCCTCACGCGTGGGCACCCACCCCTGGGATGGAGTGGAGGGTGAGGGTGGGGGTCCCCACCACGGCTCACCCCCCCCACTCTATCCCCGAGCAGACGGTGAGCTCTACGCCGGCACCATGAACAACTTCCAGGGCAACGAGCCCATCATCTCCCGCTCGCTGGGCACCCGCACCCTGCTCAAGACAGATGCCTTCCTCCGCTGGCTCTCGGGTGAGCAGAGGGAAGGTCCTGGGGAGGATTCCCCTGTGCCAGGGGTGCCTGCAGCCCCCCCCAACTCCAGCTCCTCACCCACCTGCCCTGGCTGTGCCTGTAGCCGACGCAGCCTTCGTGGCCTCCTTCAGCATCCCTGGGGACGACAAGGTCTACTTCTTCTTCGAGGAGACAGCAGACGAGTTCGACTTCTTTGAGCGGCTCCTGGTGCCGCGGGTGGCCCGTGTCTGCAAGGTGGGTGCTGGGATGCCAGCAGGGAATGATGGTGGGTTACAGTGGAGGTACAGTGATGGGGACGATGATGATGTGGGACAATGACGGGAGACAATAATGGGGACAATAGTTTTACTATGATCAGGACAATGATAGGGGACAATGACACGGGATGATGACACCATGATGGGGGACAATGACAGGGGACAAAGGGAGTAGCTGGATCTTGTCACCTTGGTAATGAGCACCCTCCGGCTCTGGCAGAGCGATGTAGGGGGGGACAAGGTGCTGCAGAAGAAGTGGACAACTTTCCTGAAGGCGCAGCTGGTGTGCTCCCAGGCTGGCCGCTTCCCCTTCAACATCATCCACCATGCCTTTGCCCTGCCCCGCCACGGCGGCCATGCTGACTTCTACGCCATCTTCACCTCGCAGTGGTGAGTGCCCAGGGGTGTGGAGGAAGTCTGGGGGCCTGTGCCCTGCTGCTGCCCACCTGGCTGTCCCTCCCCGCAGGCAGGTGGGCAGGGCGGGCAGCGCCGCCGTCTGTGCCTACAGTCAGGAGGATCTGGAGAAGGTCTTCGAGGGCAAGTACAAGGAGCTGAACAAGGAGAGCTCTCGCTGGACCGTCTACAGTGGCCCTGACATGAGTCCCCGGCCTGGCAGCGTGAGTGCTGCCCACTCAGGGGGACTGGACTCTCCGGGGGACAATGTTGGTCCCCAGGAGATGGGGTCTGTCTATCCCAGTTTGCCCTGTGTGCTCGCACTGCAAGCGGGATGAGAAAGGAGGAGGGTCCCTCTGCACCCCACTGACGCTGGCCCAGGGCAGTGCAGTGATGCAGCATATCCTCCTCTCCCCATGCCTCAGTTTCCCCACACCAGCACAGACTCCTCTCTTCCCCCACAGTGCTCCATGGGTCCCTCCTCGGACAAAGCCCTCACCTTCATGAAAGACCATTTCCTGATGGACGGGAAGGTGTCACCCATCCAGGGGCGGCCTCTCCTGGTGAAGTCGGATGTCACCTACACGCGCATCACAGTAGATGAGACTCGCGGCGTCTCGGGGACTGTCTATCGTGTCATGTTCCTGGCCACGGGTGGGTTTAAATGGGGGTGCACGCAGGGTCACCCCTCCGACCCTTCCCTTGGCTCCAAAGCCTCAGTGATGTCCCCTGTGCCCCACAGCGGAGGGTTTCCTACAAAAGGCAGTGGAGCTGCCCGAGGGCCCCCACATTGTGGAGAGCATCCAGCTCTTTGCGATGCCAGAGCCGGTGAAGAACCTGCTGCTGGCCCCAGGGAAGGTAGGGCAGATGTGATCACCTGGGTAACCCAACAGCCGTCCAACGCTGGCGCCGGAGGCTGGGGGGAGGCTCAGCCCTGCACCTCTCCCTCCCCAGGGCATCCTCTATGTGGGCTACTCCGGAGGCGTCCTGCAGGTCCCGCTGGCCAACTGCAGCCTGCACCAGAGCTGTGCTGAGTGCGTGCTGGCGCGGGACCCCTACTGTGCCTGGCACAGCCCCGAGGGCTCCTGCCGGCCTGCCCACTTCGCCGCCGAGAACACGTGAGCAGCGGGACAAGGAGGGGAAGGGGGTGTGGAGGTCACCGGGATGCTGACCCCACTCTCCCGGCTGCAGGAGTGCGTGGCTGCAGGACGTTGAGACAGGGAATCCGGTCACCACATGCCACCGCGGGAGGAGTGCAGCCATGGCCCGAGCCTGGGGGGCACCAGAGGATCCCACCATACAGGGTTGAGTATGGGAGCACAGCGGGATGGGGCACGTGGGGTTGGACGGGGCACATGGGGTGCACCACGTCACCCTGCTCTCCTCACCCACAGGGTTCACCCCCCAGCCGAACAGCGTGGTCCACCTGCCATGCCCCCGCAACTCCGCATTGGCCACCTACAGCTGGCAGCAGCCCGGCAGTGGCCAGGGGCACACGGTGCTGCTGCCTGACCACACGCTGGTGGTCATCATGCAGCAGGGTATGGCAGGCACCTACAAGTGCCAGGCCACAGAGAACGGCTACACCTGGACCGTGGCTCACTACCAGCTCAGGGACTCTGGTGAGGGGCCCCTGGGGAGCGGGCTGGATGAGGAGTTGGGGGGGTCCTCGGGCCCTGGCAGTCCCCCGTCATACTGGCCGGAGTTTGTCACAGTGACGGTGCTGCTGGCGGTGACGCTGACCGTGGCTGCCTGCCTGGCCCTCCTCGCCTACCGTGACCAGCTCAAAGCTCGGAGCAAGGTGCGGGGCTGCAGCACGGCCCACAGCCCCCCATCCCGCCACCGGGAGAAGGTGCCCCTCAATGGGGGCACCGTAGAGCCCCCAGCACCTGGAGCTGCCACCGAGGAGGAGGAGGAAGATGAAGGCTCCCACGTTTGCTGCCTCCAGCTTGATGGGGACATCGACATGGACAACAACCGACTCCACGTGCCAGCGGGGGACACGGCATGACACTGCCAGTGGGTCAGGGAGACCCTGGGGAGGGGGGATATGGGGAAGGGTGTGAATGTGAAAGGGTTTTTGGTTTGGGTTTTTTTTTTTTTTTAATTTAATACACCTGTTTTAACATAAGGTTCACAATCTGGGGCAAGGTGTGGAATGGGCCCCGGGAACAGCGGGGGTGGCATGGGGCAACAGGGTGGGATGGGGCAAGAGAGTGGGATGAGGAGAGAGTGGAGGGCAAAAGAAGGTCGTGGGGACAGGGAAAGGATGTGGCACAGAGGAGAAACGTGGCCGTGGGGCAAGGATGTGGGGTGGATGCCGACACTGGTATTACCCCAGGAAAAAACCCAGGTTCCATAAAAACCTCAGCATGGGGAAAGCAGCGCTCAATGGACTCCATAAGCCAACCCCATGGGCACCCACCCTGCACTGCCACCCGCCCCTCAACACTGCACGACCCCAACCCTTGGGCCCCCGGGGTGCCAGAGCCCCCCACTTCTCCCTAGCTGTCCCCCCCCATCCCACTTCCAATGTCTTTGATCTGCCTTTTTAAAGTCAAACCAGCTGTAAATTTTCCTGCTCTTCGCTTTTTTTATTAAAAAAGGAAAACTCAATGCCTTGCATTGCTGGGTCCGTGGAGCAGCCCCGGGGGGCTTTCGGGCAGTGTGCGTGGGGGTGTGCAAGGCGTACGCCAGGACACCACGTGCGCGCACCCGAGCGCGCACCCGAGCGCGTGTACGGACACCTGCGCCGCGTGCGCCAGGCGTGCTCTGCAAGGAGAGTGGGAGGAGGGGGACAACTCTCTCACACTCGCCCATCACCCCCTTCCTTTGGGCGCATCCGTGCTGTATTCCCCTCCCCTCCCCTCCTCGCCGCGCCCCGGCCCCTCCAACACGTGAAACGCAGGCCCCGCACGCAGCCGCTGAGGGCCGCTGGCCCTTTAAGAGCTGTAATTCGGCGCGGTCCCTTTAAGGCGTACGCCCCCTCCCTGCCGCCCTCTTTACTGCGGGCCGGAAGCGCGCGGGGCACTTCCGGCGCGGCCTCTGCCCGTGCCCAAGATGGCGGCGGCGCTCGGGTGCTGACGCCGCCGGTCACTTCCGGCCGGGGAACGGCCATGGGGCGGCGGGGCCGGCCCGGCCCGGCCCGGGGGTCGTCGGGGGTCTCTCCCGCCGGCGTGAGGTGAGGGGATGGCGGAGCCAGGCCTGTGGTGGGGCGGGGAGAGGCCTGGCCTGGGTCAGCAGCGGTGCGACAGGGCCTAACGGTGGTGGCCCGGCCCGGCCCGGCTCGGCTCGGCGCGGCGCCGGTGCGGGCGGCGGCGAATGAGCGGGGGCCTGGGCAGATGTGGAGGCTGCGCGGCCGGACGGGAGGGCGGCAGGTGGGGGAGAGGGGCCGGCTGGCGAGGGGTGCAGGTAAACCGCGATGGGCGAGAGGGTTGGTGCGAGACCCCCTTGGCCTTGAAAGACCCTGGGAGAAAGGGCCGGAGGGTCCCGGGGCAGACGGGGAAGGGCCCGGAACCCCCTCCCGGCGGGGCAGGCGGGGCGGGGCTTGAACGGCCGCGGGGAAGGGGGCTGGAGGGTCCAGGGATCCTCCCCAGGGCAAAGGCCGAAATGCCCCCCGGGTGGACGGGGAAGTGACCGGAGCCCCCCGGGGCTGCAGGGATAAAGCTGCCTGGGGGACAGTGGGGACACCCCCGCGACACGGAGCCGCGGTGCTGGGGACGCGTCTGGCCCGGCAGTGACCTTGAGCGGATCCCGGACCGAGCTCTGCCGCTGTTCACGGCCTCAGAGCACTGCCGAGGTTTTGTGGACCAGGGATCAGGGTTGGTGGTTTCGCTCGGGGGGTAGGAGGGTGAGGGGCTCCTGCCCGCGGGGCTGGGGGTGCTGGGGAGAGAAGTGCTGGCACCAGAGTGCCTCTGCCGCATCGGTTACAGAGCGACAGCTGCTCCCAGGAGCTGCGGGTTGTCAGCGGGGCTGGGGCTGTAGCCAGGACTCGCTCGCGAGTTTGTATCCGTTCCCACCGTGGGGTAAATTTAAGGAGCGGGCAGTGGATTAGCTTAGCTCGGTGAGTTGGATATGGTGCTAATAACACCAAGGTCAAGGTTCGGTCCCCGAATGGGCCATTCACTCGAGAGTTGGACTCGATGGCCCTTCTGGGTCCCGTCTAGCTCAGACTATTCTGTGATCCTTTGCTGAAGGAGATGCCAGGCAGCCTCGGCGCTGGCTCCGGATGGTTCCCAGGCGGGTGCTGAGGCATTAACATTCTGGGCAGGACACATCCCTGGCAAGGGGACACAAAGGCCCTGTCTGTGTTTGCCAGAGAATCATCTTTAGCTCCAGCTGCAGCAAAGAGATTTGGGGACCAGACTGACAGGGTGGCATTAAAAGGACGTAAACTGGGGGGGTTTATACTAAGTTGAGTTCTGTGTATGGGAGACTGAGGCTGTGCCCAGACAAGAGAGCAGGAGCAGGGACAGCCTGCTTGGTATCCCCTGCTTGGGTTTCCAGGCAGAAGTTCAAGAAATGCTGTTTTGTGCATGGTGGGAAGGGACCACTGAGGGATGGCTTTGGCACAGAAGCTGTTCCAGAGTTTAAGGAAGCGTGAACTGTGGGGAAACCTGGTGCACTTGTACCTTGTTTTGGAGGGCAGGTCAATTCCTAGGAGACGTAGCCATTACTTTTATATCAGTCTCCCTAAGATTACTTGAAAGATCGTCAAAGAGTTGTTTAATGAGTGTGACGGGATCCCTGCCCTGAGCAAGGCCTTGGTCTAAATTTCTGGAAGAGTAAATGCTGTGAGCAAAACTCTTTATGTTGGCAAAGTAAGAATTGTGGCCTTGCTGGTCATCCCTGGAGCTGCCAGGATGCCTTCCTTCTTCCACACAGGAGGGACTTTGAGTGCCTCAGAGCCATGGGGTTAAAGTGACTTTGTCTAATTCAGATCCTGAATGAGAGGAGTTATTGCTAAGAGTCCAGAGAAAGAACAGCTGTTTCTTCAAGTAGTTGTGGCTGAAATTCTAAACCCAAAGCACTAGAGCACATAAAACTAAATAAAGATCAAGGATACTTCATCATTATTGTTATTATTATTATTATTTTGTTTTCCATATTGCAGTAACGAGGATGTGTTTTGCAGGCAGCCCTTCCCTTTCCTTTGTGGGGAGCTGAATTCCATCCCTGGGTGACAGAGGAATTTGGAGTATGGACTAAACCCTCAGGCTTCACCAGGAAATCATATTGGCTAGACTCTATTTTATTTTTTTATATAAAATATTAAGCTAGTGGGACTCCTAAGAAGAACCAAGTCATGTTTTCATAGGTGCTGCGTGCAGATAATTCCTGTGCAGGAAGCTTTTTGTGTCAAATCATGCCAGTATTTGTGAACCCAGTAAGGCTGTAATTGTAACTAAAGCAATCCAGGCTTTGTTTAGCCAGGCTGTGGTGTTTGTTGTGCCTTAACTGCCAAGGCAATTGCCTGGGAGGGTGAAGTGTAGCTCTCTTTACAGTGGTAAAAATGTTGGAGCCAGGTGCCCTTGGGTCCCCTGTCCACCTGCGGGAGCTGTGGTAGCCTGTAATGCTGTTTGCTCCTGTTCAGCAAATATTTTGTTGGCCAACGGGCAATGAAATGGTCAGTTAATGGGACACCCACCCCTGATCTGCCATAATTTCATAACTGTAATTTCTTCTCTGTGCCAGAGATAAACGACTTCCAGTTGTTTTGTTACTGTGTTTCTAACAGAATGTCTCTGGCCTGTGTGAGCTCTTCGTGAATTCTGACGTGTGGAGACATTTCCCCAAGAAGCACAGATTGGTTTGGGTTGGAAGGACCTTAAAGCCCATCCCACCCCTGCATGGTCAGGGACACCTTCCACTATCCCAGGCTGCTCCAAGCCCTTGGACACTTCCAGGGATGGGGCAGCCACAGCTTCTCTGGGCACCCTGTACCAGGGCCTCCCCACCCTCACAGGGAAGAATTCCTTCCCCTATCTCATCTAACCCTGCTCTTAAGTCAGTGGGAAGCCATTCCCCTTGTCCTGTCACTCCAGGCCCTTGTCCCAAGTCCCTCTCCCTTGGAGCTCCTTTAGGCACTGATGTTGTGGCTTGGTAATGTAAAGTGCCCCCAAATGGGTGTGTGGTGGTGCCCATCCCTTTGAGTTCTCACTTGGTGAATCTGTTTTCAGATCTCAGGTTTTGTCCCCCTTGTTCCTGTTCCTGCTTCTTGCTCTAGCTCTGCTCTCTGGCACTTCAGCTCGTGCCTGGGCACACGCTTCCGGTACCCATTTGCCAGCGCCTGGAATATGTTATGATCCAGCTGCAGTCAAGCCTTTCCCAAAAGTTTAGCCACCCAAACACCCCAGGGTTTTTTTATTTTTATTTATTTTTGCGGAAAGTAAGTCCTTACAGGCAGTGAAATGGTCAGTGTTGCGTTGGGTGATTCTCTGAGCTGCCCTTCTCTTGTTGCCTGGCCCTGTGTGTAGGTTCCTTTAGCCTGAGCTCGGTTAATCGTGCAGCAAGTTAATTTCCTAATTACAGTAGCAGGAAGTTCCAGGAGCCTGGTCGTGGAGAAGCAGTTGGTGCCTGCTGAGACATGGAGATGAGCTGCAGCAGTTGGGGCTGGGGGAGGCTGAACCAGCACCTTCCTCCTCATGCCCCCGTTCTGGCGCTCAGCACAGCCAGCAGTGGAAGGGGGGTTATCAGACCAGGAGCATTGATGGAGTGTTGGAAGGGAGGGTGAACTTTGCTCCATGTAACTGACAAGCGGCTCAACAGAGAGATCCTGGGCTGTGATTTAACCCTCTCTTTTCAGGGTCTTGGTCATCAGTGTGGAGCCTACATGACTGTTTTGCATTGGCCTTGTTTTCCCATTGTTGTTCTTCTTATCACCCTCCAGCTTTAGATCAGAATGATCAGAATGGAAATGCCCAGAGAAACGTGTCTAATTCATGCAGGGAATCTAGGAACACAAACAGAGGCTTGTCACTTTCTTCTTTGTACAGATCCTGGAACTGAAAAGTGACATCCTGACACCTGGGAGCATCACAGACCTGGAGTGACTGGGTAGAAGCTGCTTTGGTTGGCCATCCCTGATCTTGCGTGTCCATTAAAAGGTGTGTGTGCTGCTGGAGTGGTGCTCATCTGCTGGCTCTCAGCCTGCTTCCCAAAGCATGGGAGCTTTGCTTTTCCACAGAGCAGTCTGGGCTGTGGTGAGAGCTGCCATGTGTGCCAGCTGCTGCTGGAGCTCAGAAAACAGTCATGGTGACATCAGAAGGTGTCACCATCAGCCACATGGTAGGGCCCTGCCTCTGGAGGTTACAGTCCTTCTGCTCGGCCAGCACAATGCTGTGCAAGGGCTTGCTGTGTGCTCGAGGAGAGTCAGCAAAGTTTGAGGTGCTGTGGCTGGCTCTAACGAATGAGGGTTTTGTCCTCTACCCAAGGGGTCTCTCATTTCAGGTGCCAGCACTTGCATTCTGGGTGGTCAAGGCTGGAAGGCTGGGCCTGGATCTGCTCTGTACCTCTGAGGGAGATCAGGACCTCTCCTGCCTGACCCCAAGGAGCCATGGAGGACAAACGCAACATCCCCATCATTGAGTGGGAGCACCTGGACAAAAGGAAATTCTATGTGTTTGGGATTTGCATGACTATGATGATCCGGGTGAGCGTTTACCCCTTCACGCTCATCCGGACACGGTTGCAGGTTCAGAAGGGCAAGAGCCTGTACAACGGGACTTTTGATGCCTTTGTGAAAATCCTGCGGACAGAAGGGACGGCTGGGCTCTACCGTGGCTTTTTGGTCAACACCTTCACCCTGATCTCAGGACAGTGCTACGTGACAACATATGAGCTCACTCGGAAGTACGTGTCACGGTACAACAACAACAATGCCGTGAAGTCTCTGGTGGCTGGCGGCTCGGCCTCCCTGGTGGCCCAGAGCATCACGGTGCCCATCGATGTCGTCTCCCAGCACCTCATGATGCAGAGGAAGGGGGAAAGCATGGGCAGGTTCAAGGTGCAGAACCAAGATGGCAAGCGGCTGCTGGTCTTTGGCCAAACCAAGGACATCATTGTACAGATTTTCAAGGCCGACGGTTTTAGAGGCTTCTACAGGGGCTATGTGGCCTCGCTGCTCACTTATATTCCCAACAGTGCAGTCTGGTGGCCCTTCTACCACTTCTATGCTGGTAAGTGAAAGGAGGCTTGAAACGTATCTTATCCCAGGAGACCCAGAAGCCCCTCAGATCGACCCTGACACTGTGGATTCAGCGTGATTCGCTTTTTCTCTCGAGGTGGGAGCAGAATCTGTCCTGAACTAAAGAGCTGTGTCTGGTTGTGTAGGAATTCTGCAAGTGTTGGGTGGAAGTTTAACAGAGCAGCAGTGTTTCAATGCAGATAATGACAAGGGGTCCAAGTGTTAGAGGACTTCAAACTGGATGGCTCTAGGCAACTGGGGCTTTTTGCATCTGCTTTAACTTTCTCTTCCACTAATCCCAAATAATGCCTTCTCCATGGGAGTGGGAAGGCTCTTGTGTTGGGCAGAGTTTTGGACCCACCATGTAAGTATAGTTCATCTTTCAGTTCATGTAGACTGAGCAATCTCATGGCAAAAGGACTTTTAGAGCCACAAATCTCATGGCAAAACCAAACAACAGGCAGAGACAAGGGCCAAATCTTCCCAGGGTTTCTGTCTGGTGTTGCTTCAGTTTTGGCAGCTTTAAAATTGGCACCAGGTCTTGGGATGAAAAACTGCCTCAGCAGAATGTTCTTTCTTCCTAGCTCAGTTCTCGTACTCCTTAGGGTGTTTCCAAAGGCTAAAGGTATTGGCCAGCTAAGGTTTATTTCCACCTCTGATGATCCTTTAGATTTATGTCGTGCAGCTTTTCACATGGTTTTTATGCATCTCGTTACTTAACTTCTGCCAAAACGTGCTGGTAATGAGCAGTTTGGGTTTTGCTGTATTGGGCCTAAAATATATCTTGGAAGTCTCCTGTTCTTCAAAATCCAGATGTCTCAAAGGTCCTGTTTGCTTTCCAGAGTTCTGGTACCTACAGGGAGCATTGGTTCTGCATGCAGGCTGCATTTAAATGGCAGTGGCAGCTTGGCATGTTGGTCCAGTCTGTACTTTGTAGGTGTGCTCCCAGCAGTCTCCATGTCAACAGTTTATAAGACCAAAACCCACTGTATTCACTGTAAGATTTTCATGCCAAAAGGGCTCAAAGGAGGGCATGTAAGAACAAGGCAGTTGATATCAGAGCTCTCAGCTTCCAGGTGTTTGCTCTTTCCCCGTCTTCTCAGTGGGAATCGAGATGATGGGAAACATAAGCCCCAGGTGTCAGTGAATTTCTACTTTGGCTGCATTTCCCAGTCCTCTGTCCCTGGAGCAGCAGCAGGGGTCACTGAACCTTCCTCAGGTTCAAAGGATACTGCTGGCCTTGATTCCAATCAATGGGCAGAGCTGCTTCCTTCCCTCCTGCCAGATAGGCTTCCTCATCATCCGAAAAAAAATGGGGCTTTTGAACAGTCTTCTGTCCAACTTTAACCAACAAAAGTGCGGGAGATTCAAATCCAATTGGCCAGGCAGCAGGAGCAGAGTGAGGAAGCACTACATGGTGCTTTTCTCCTTAGGGATCCACAGTGGGATACCAGGGTATCTCCTGGACAGTGTGCCCAGTAGTGGCAGCTTCCTGTGTAAATCTCTGCAGACACCTTCCAATAGAGCCTTGTCTTAAGGCTTTCCCCACCTTCTAAAGAACCCTCTTTAGGGTGTTTTCACACACTATTTTGGGGACATGGAAGCTCATTCTGTCCAGTTTGCCCCACAGGCCTGGGAGCCGGTGTGACAGCTGATGGGAGGCTGTGGAATGAAGCATCGGGAGTGTCCTGGAGCCACCGGTGTGATGAGTCCTGCTCCCTGTGCTGTGCCAGCTTTCTGGTTGGTGTAGGAAGCATCACTTTGAGATTCTGTGGTAGGAGGTGGCAGGCTGTAAATCAGGGATTCTGCCCACTGCAAATCAGTTGGAATTAGGGGGTGGAGTTAAGGAAACGATAAGCGGCCACTGAAAGTCTGAAACTTTCCTCTCTCTCCTGTTCCCAGAACAGCTTTCAAGTTTGACTCCTAAAGACTGTCCCCACCTCCTTCTGCAAGCGATATCGGGGCCACTTGCGGCTGCAACAGCTTCCACACTCACCAACCCCATGGATGTGGTGAGGGCTCGGGTCCAGGTAAGAGCTCAGCCTGTTTGGCACAGTGCGGGGTGGGGTTCAGCCTTGGCTCTCTGATCTCTGTGGTTTCAGGTGAGCTGCTTCCCTGGTCTCCCTGGGCCTTTCATCCTGGGTATTAGCTGCTTAATTAGCCCTCAGCATTGCATTAGCAAGAGCAGCCCAGGGAGCAAGGCTGGCAGTGCTGGTCTGGCCTGCTCAGACAGGCTTTCTCTTCAAAGAGGGAGAGGTGTGCTTCCTGCTGCCTCCTTAGGACTTGATGCTTTTTTTGCTCCCCTCCTCAGGGAGTTCTGGAGACCAGATCAAGGCTTTTGGACTGGCTGATCTGTCGTCTCCAGAGTCTTCAGTTGCAGCAGAGCCCCAGAGCAGCTCAATATGGAGACTGGCAGCTCTGTCAATGTTTGTTCTGGCATTGCAGGTGGAAGGCAAGAGCTCCATCATTCTCACCTTCAAACAGCTCATTGCAGAGGAAGGTCCCTGGGGGCTGACTAAAGGCCTCTCTGCCCGCATCATTTCGGCCACTCCTTCCACCATCGTCATCGTGGTGGGGTATGAAACGCTGAAGAAGCTGAGCCTGCGCCCAGAGCTGATGGACTCGAGGCACTGGTAGAGGCAGCTGGTGGAGGAGAATCTTACTGTGAGCCTTCTTGGGTTTGGACTGTCGCAGGGGAGAGCCTGGGAGGAGACGCAGCTGCTGTGCCTTTGTCTCTGGCTGGTTTCGCAGCACAAGGCAGATGCAAAAGCAGCTGTGCTTCACCTCTTTAGATCTGAGTGTCATACAATGCTCTGCTGCTGGTTTTGCTTGAACTGTGACCTTTGGCAGTGCTGTTTGCCTGGGACAGTCCATTCCAGGTGTGTGAATGCATCCTGGCAAGTTATTAATTCCTTTTTTTTTAAATTAAAGACTTACTGGCTTAAGCAAAAAGCCAGTTTATTCTCTTTAAATTATTTTCATCTTTGCCAAACTTCCAAGGAGAGGAGTCTCACAGCCTGCAGCAGACTGGGATGTCTCTAAGTGGCAGTGGGAAGCTGGAAGCAGAAAATAGACAAGTGAATTTCTCCAATTACCTGCATTTATTTCTAGAAGATGTGAGACGAGAGTAACCTGGAACCACTTCAGACCTGATTTCCTGTGTTTTGAATAGATCTACCTACTTGTTTTGTGTATTCTTGGAACACGTTCCTTGTCTCTCATCCTCCAAACAGCAGGCTGGCTGATAGCTGAGCTGGCTGTTTGGAATTAGCTGATGGCGGTTTTGACACCTAACCTGTGTTTTTAATCTGTTGTAATTTAATTTTTTTTATTTTAGGGAAGCTTATTCTGATTTCTGGGGAACTGAATGGTTGTCCTGTGGCTTTGTTCAGTGTGTCAATCCTGCATGTTCAGAGTGGCTGTGGCCACTTCCCACCTTAGTTTAAGCCCAGAAATGCAGTTTGGAAGTGTCCAATTGTGGTGCTGCTGGCAGCTGGATGAGAACCGAATGGGGTTTGAGCTACAATTAGCTGTGAGGTGGGGAAGGAAAAACCTTGTGCTGGCTTTTGATCTGGTTCAAACCTGACTGGCATGTTCGTATTGAATAAGAAGTGATGGTTCACTAATACTTCATGAGTTTAAATTCTGCTCATCCTGTTTTGGGAAGGGCAAGGATAATGTTTTGCACAATTGCTGGATCAGAATCCTGAGCTATGGTCTGTGTATTTTACCAGGCAAAAACTTCAGGGGGATGAAACCAGAGGCTGCTTTTTGGGGAGGGGGAGGGAAGGGATTGTTTGACTGTACTCTGCTGCTCTTGGTGGTTGAGATTTCCCTTTCATGCTGCCAGCCCACACGTGGTGCTCATCCCGGTTAGCCATGTCCCCGGGGGGGGTTTGGGATGCGCCTCCAGACAACAGAGTGCGCCACCTCCATTCCCCTGCTGCCATAACCAGGAATTTTGGTCGAGTTGTTGATCCTGCCGACCTGTGGCTGTTACTGGGCTCCACTTGGCTGTCTCCTCCTATGGGGACTCACCAAGTATGGCTCATGCCCTTCATCCCAGTGTTGTCCCTGCCCAGCAGGGACTGGACATGCCACCATATCTGCTGGAGATGGCGAGTGCTGAAGCTGCTGCTGAGGTGGGAGAGGCTTCTCTGCTAAGGGCAGAGCTTGGTTCTAAGGTGCAATGCTGTGATGGGGCTGCGGGTGACCCGTCAAAGCCCTCTTCATCCCGTTTTTGTTTCCTACAGTGCTCAGAAAGGCACTGGATGCTGGAGCCACTGGTGGAACTGTTGGAGCAGCACCTTCTGCATCTGCTCTGGTCAGCTGTTTGTGGTTTAAAAGTTGACACCAGTCGGCTCTTACTCTAATAACGGATTCTGCTCTGAAAAGCAGAACAACAGCACCCCAAATCGCAAGGCAGCAGTAACGCTAGTATTAACAGGAACAATAACAATCGACCTCTGCCGAGTGCAGCAGGGCCAATCCCAGTGTGCGGCGTGGAGGGGCGGCAGCACCAGTACGGGGAGACACTGTCCATGTTCCTCTCGTGACCAGCAACGTTCTTGACAACTAATAAAACTTCAGAGACCTTCAGTTTTGTGCCCGCGTTTAAAAGCACGTGACTCTCCATGCCAAGGGAGGCTGCTGCTTTTTGTCGTGTCACAGGAAGCGTTTCACCCTTTGCCTTTGGACTAGGACTAGGAGAGGGACGTGAGCTGCCTGAGAACGCAGTGACAAGTGGCTGCTCAGTGGCTGAACGAGCCAGGGAGAACGGGCTGGAGCACGTGGAGTGCCGGGAACCAGCTGTGACCCAGACCCGCCCTGAGGACGCGGGCTGGGTCCTGGTTGGCTGTTACATGGGGAATGTCGCTTTTTTTCTTCCCTATCCGAGGTGAACTTCGCTGCTTCTTTCCTCGTTGAATTCTTCAGGCTCGCTCGTTTTATTTCACTAAACGGTAGAGAGCCTCAGTCGCTGGGGGGCAGGGTGGGCATTTCCACGGGGACCGGGGAGAGAAGGACGGTTTGTCCCGCTGTTCCGCTTCAGGGCCGGGCGCTCCCCGCGCCGGGAAGCGGCAGCTGCTGACGGCGGTGCTGGGGTCGGGTTCGGNGATGGCGGTGCCGATGGCGGTGGCGGCCCGGTCCTGTCGGCGGCCCCGGGTCGCGCCCAGGTGTTCGCCACCGTGGTGGACACATTCTTGGAGAAGCTGGTGGCCGCCGGAAGGTGAGGCGGGAGCGGCGTCGGGCGGGGCGGGGGGAGGCCCCCCACCCCATCCCTAACCCTNCGGGGCGAGACCCCCGACCCCATCTCTAACCCTGACTCGGAGCCCACCGTGACCCCAGTCCTGATCCTGCCCCCCTCGGTCTTGCAGCTACCAGAGGTTTGTCAACTGCTACCGCTGCTTCTACAAGCTGCAGCCCCAGCTGACCAGGAGCATTTACGATCAGCTCATCTCCCAGCTAGAGGCGTCCATAAAGGTGAACAGGGGAGCGACCCGGGTGCCTGAGGGGCTGCGGGGGGGCTTAGAGTCTCCAAAAGGGGCTTCAGAGCCCTGTGAAAAAGTGCTGAACAGGTTAATTTTAAGGGCAGGAAATACATTTCCTAAATGGCAGAAAGCTGAGGCTGCTCTCCAGACCTCTCTGTCTTCTCCAGAAGGAGCTGTAGAATCATTCAGGTTGGAAAACACCGCTAGGACTGTCGAATCCAGGCATTCCCCAGCACTGCCAAGGCCACTACTAAACCATGTCCCTAAGTGCCACATCCACACATCTGTTAAATACCCCCAAGGATGGTGATTCCCAGGGTGTAGGCCCTTCATCCAGGACAAAGCTGGAAGGACTTTGGACAAGGACCTGGAGTGACAGGGCAAGGGGGAATGGCTTCCCACTGCCAGGGAACAGGGTTAGATGGGATATTGAGAAGAAATTCTTCCCCGTGAGGGTGCTGAGGCCCTGGCACAGGGTGCCAAGAGAAGCTGTAGCTGCCCCATCCCTGGAAGTGTTTAAGGCCAGGTTGGACAGGGCTTGGAGCAACCTGGGATAGTGGAAGGTGGAATGAGATGGGGTTTAAGGTCTCTTCCAACCCAAACAATTCCCTGATTCCATGACCAGTGAGGGCTCACAAGCAGAGTGGTGCCGGTGTTCGTTCACTTTGGGTCCCGCTGAATCCCTGTCGTGTCCTTCCTTTGCAGGAGGAGATCCAGGAGGTGAAAAATGAAGGGAATCTAGAGGGACTCTTTAGTTCACTGGATAAGATCGTGGAGGAGGCAAAGGACCGGGAAGAGCCAGCGTGGTATGGATGGCCGGGGGTGGGGGCTGTGTTCCTGCAAGGGCAGCAGGCGGTTCCTGGGCGATGTTTGGGTGTCCTCTTGGCCTCATGCTGCAAGGGAGGGTCTGAAAGCTGCTGTATCTTTACAGCAATGTCAGTGGGTGTCACTGGGCCTGAAACACACAAAAATCAGTTTAATCTCTGCGTCACTGGATCCGGGATCCGTTTCCATTTGCTTCCTTAGTGGAGGGAAGCCAGTGCCGTTGGGATGGGGGGGCAAGCCAATTCTGACCAATGCAAAGGGATGTTTTGGGCAGAGCTCCCATCCAACAGCAGAGCTCCCCTGGGTGCTCTTTGTGTCCCTGGCTCAGGGCCTCAGCAGACACTGCAGGTGCTGTTTGGCCACCTGGGAGACAGCCTGGGGATTGTAACCAGAAACACCAAGAGTTTGTGTTTCTGTGCTGAGGGGGTAAATGACATCCTGCCTGCTCCAAGCCTCCACTTGAGGCCAGGTTTGGGGAGGGGCTCCCTGTTCCCTTCAGTGGGGCTCCACACTGAGGTCCCTGCTCTGGCTGTCCTCAGTTCCCTGTGCCAGAGGAAACCGGGAGCCGCAGAGCTGATCCCACGTGGCAGCAGTTCAGCACTGGATGGGGCTGTGTGGGACTGGTGCTGGGCGGGATCCCTCCTGCTCTCTGGCTGTTCCACGCCCTGCTGTGTCCCCAGGCGGCCCAGCGGCATCCCCGAGGAGGATGTGCGCAGCACCATGGTGCCATACTGCCTGAAGCACCGCTCCTACCTGCGCAGTGTCCTCAGGGAGAAGGAGGAAGAGAACAGGAAGGTGGCTGAGTCTGTGCTGATGGGGAGGGACAGGATTGCGGAGTTGCAGCAGCTGATCCAGGCTCGCCAACAGGCCTGGCAGGTAAAAACAGATCAAACCGAACCAAACCGACCACCTCCTCGTAGCACCTGCCAGAGGGGGGCTCGATGGGGCCTGGCATGGCATTCAAACCCTACATTTCTCCAAGACCTCCCCAGCAGCCAAGTCCCGCTGAAACTTTAGGCTTGGGCATTTTCTCTGGAGGTGTCAGGTGCTTTTCCCTGTGCAGTGGATGGGCTGTGGGATGTTCCCCAAGGAGATGAGGGGGTTATGTTCTGTGCATGCAGGGGGCAGCAGTGTGTGACACACTCAGCCCACTTTCTGCCCTGAGTGTGGCAGGGTGGGAGAAGCATTGTGCTGAGGTCTGTGGGTCGTGTTCCTTCCAGGCAATCAGTAAGGAGCAACGAGAACTCATCATGACATTCCAGGAGCCCCAGTGAGGCCGCAGGATGTACCACGGTCTCTGCTGAGACAGTTAATTGTCCCGAAGCACCAATGGGACAGGGTGTGCACAGAACCCAAACTGAGAATCACCCCATCAGGTCACTGGAGACTGCAGAGGAACTGGAATGGCTGCTGGACCAGCATGGTTTGATCAGATTTGGTGAAGAAACAAACTATTGGGATCTTTGGAAATGGATGGTATAAAAGTATTTCCTACTCAGCTAGATAGAAAGGAGTGTCACAAAATGTGTCTGTGCTCTCATCTGCTCCCCTCAGTGCTGTGACAGGCCCGATTCCAGTTTCCAAAGCCACATTTGGTGTTTTGTAGCTATTTTAGCTGTGTGTTAGACAAAATTTGGTGCCTTAAGCCCCAAGCCAGGCTGTTCCCAGGCCTGAGGAGCCCACAAGCAGGAGCACACATGCTCCTGCCTGTGCTTGCAGGTTCATTCAGTCTCCATGTGCTCAAACCACTGCCCGTCACAGATGTGGCAGCAGCTGCTGCACCAAGTCCCTCATTACCATTCCTTCTGTTCTCCAAGTTATTTCCAGCCCTGGTCCCCTCCAAGCAGCCTGAGGTATCCAGGGGGTCTGTGTAGAGGTTGGAATGGTCCTGCCTCCACTTTGTGGGCTTGTGGCACAGGGGTTTAATGTTTTTCTCTGTAACCTTCTGGAACCAGACTGGTTTTCCCCACCCAGAGTTGTCTGTTACTGCCTCATCGGAAGTTTGCGGGCTGGGGAAGCAAAGGCTCCCGGGATCTCCCTGGCAGAGCCCCACGAGTGACATGTGCCTCCAGCATGAACAGGTTGTTCTTGGGGCTGGGTGGGGAGTGAGGAGAGTCCTCTCGCACCTGATGGGGACTGAGAGAGGTTCTGAGTCCCACGGCCACCGAGGGCAGCAGGTTCTGTGGTCTGCACCCCGAGGAGAGGCCATGCCGTGTGACAAACTGGGGAGCAGCAGTGGCCACTCGCACCACGCCCCAACCTCTGTTTGCAATTGGAGCCCGCGACAGAGCGGCTGCAATTTCCCCCTGTACCTCCCCTTGCTGTGCTGGAATCTCAATAAATTGGGGCTGTTGTTGTTCCCAGCTTGGCTCCTGCCGCGTACTTGGCCCACGTACTCTATACTTTATGGGTTTGTCTGACAAAGGCCCTGGTTCAGCAGTTCTGTCCTTCTGCCCCAAAGCCTCCAGTTCCGCTTTTCAAGACGGGACTGGGATTTATAGGATCAAAACGTGGTCGGGATCCCAAAGAGGAATGTTACTCAGGGGCTCTGACTGCCCTGGCCACGCAGCATCCGCCCATGGCATGTGGCAGGGAGGAGCTGTGCGGAGAGCAAGGGCATGGGCACCTGCTCACCCTCCTCCAGGGGCACAGCATGACAATACCACGAAAGAAGCATGTGCTGACCCGAAAGTGGGTCAACAAGTCCCCGCTGGCCCTGCACATGAAAGAAAACCCCACAGGTTTTGGCAGGAAGGTCTCCCCGTGTCACAGAAGACGATGCTGGGATCCAGCAGTGGGAACTGGGACAGGGCAGTGGGTGACTGGGGAGCGCAGCGAGGAGCCCCAGTGCCCCATCACCCGTTCCAGTGGGGACTGGGTGCTGCCAGGCCGCCAGGGCTGGGCCCACCAACAAATCTTCCCCTGGCCCAGGGCCACATTTCCCTTCCTTTGTGGGCTCTGGCTGGGCATAGGGGGACCAAGTTCATCCCAAACCACAATTGCCACCTCTGCCGGCAGCTCCGGCCATGGCGGATGTGCTGGAAATAACCCTGGTGGGGCCGTGCCCCCCCTTGCCAAGGCCACAGCACCCTATAAAGACACCCAGGGAGCTGGGGCTGCGCTCAGCCCAGCACAGGAAGGCACCATGAAGTCCCTCGTCCTGCTGACCCTCTTGGCCCTGCTCACCCTTGGCCTCTGCCGCAGAGGTATGGGGGTGTCTTGGGCTGATGGGGACAGTGGGGGTGGTTCTGTGCCCCGGGAAGGGCTCTGGAGGGAGCAAAAGGACTGGGAGAAATTTGCTGAGCCTTGGGGTGGGGGGCACGGGGCTGCAACAGGGAGGTAGGGAGCAGGACAGCCTTCAGCAGATTGGGGGAGTCTCAGTGAGGGATCTGAGCCCCAAAAGGAGTGGGGTGAGAGCAGAGCCCACGTGGGGCCTTCCTGAGCCTACCCACCCCTCCGTGTCACTCGCAGCTGCCGATGGCTCCACCAGCACCAACGACTCGCCCAGCTCCGAAGGTGAGTGACGGCAGCTGCTCAGCCCCGCTGCCTTGGGGAGAGGGGGACGTGACCCCCCCTGACCCAGCACACTGTCCCTGCAGCCTTCATCTCCAGACGCGCCAGCGCCGAGGTGGTGCAGAGACAGAAGCGGAATTACGGCTATGACAGGTAGTGCTTGGTCCTGCTGGGCGAGGGATCACAGCCCCCAGATGAGAGGAGGCCTGCTGGCTCAGCCCCTCTCCAGGAGCCTCCAGCTCCCGTGGGACCCCCTGAGTCCCCCGTTTGTCCCCAGCAGCGTCTATGGAGCCCCGCGGGACCCACTGGAGGCCAAGCGCGAGGTGTGCGAGCTCAACCCCGACTGTGACGAGCTGGCCGACCAGATCGGACTGCAGGAGGCCTATCGGCGCTACTATGGCCTCGTGTAGCCCCAGCCACTCCCTGCTGTGCTGTGGGGCAGGGGCTGAGCTCCCATAAACCCTCGTCAGCCCCCCATTTACACCTTCACACTCTCCCCCTTTCTGTTAGCCCTGGAACGAAATAAATGCAAATGGTGGAGCCAGTTCCTTCCCAAGCTTGGGGCATGGGTGGGTGGGAGGCTGCAGTGGATGTGCCCCATGTCACCCCACCCCACACAGCTGAGGACTCCCAATTTCCTCCCTGTCCCCACCCAGGCTCCAAGGAGGAGGGGTGCTACCACCCCCAGATCCTGCTCCCAGCAGTGAGGAGCCCAGAGCTGCACCATCGTTATTCCAGTTTAATTTAAAGCTGCCTCTCCCAAGCATGGGATTATTGGGGAACAGCAGAGCTGCTCCATATGCACCCTGGGGCCCTGTGACCTGACCAGGGATTTCATCACAAACCACCTTAATTGCTCATTAACCTTGAGACACACATGCACGTGGATGAAATGTTGTCCCTGCCCCAAATTCATGGAGTCATTACTGGTTTGCATTGGAAGAACTAAGGCACAGACTGGGTGCAGAGGGAGTGGGGAGAGGGACACTGCAAGACACCCAACAGCAGGGCCCACCACAAAGAAGCTGCCAGGATGCTGGGTCCTCCCAGGCTCTGCAGCCCAGCCCCTCACACACAGTGTCACAGTCCCTCAGGTGCCCAGCCCCAGTGGGGACACTTGCGGGGCGGCCAGGGCCACTGGGGGTCTGGGGCAAGGCCACAGTCAAGGCACTGATGATGGCGGTGTTGCCCACAAGGGCCAGCCTGGCAATGCCAAAGGTGCTTCGGATGCCGGTGGGGCTCAGGTGGCCCCACAGCCGGGCCTAGTGCATGCACACATCACAGAGGATACCTCCAGCTGCAAGGGGGTGCCCAGCACAGAACAGATGTGGAACAGCTGGTGGCTGTGTCCTGCCAGGCTGAGGCCATCACCAGTGGGTGCTGAGGATCCTTGTACAGCTCCTGCTGCAAGGGGCTGCTTTGGGGGCAGGGGCAGGAGCTGGGCAGTGGGGGGCACTGGGGGTTGCTGCTCACTGGTGCAGTCAGAGCAGCCGGGCACGAGGCACTTGGGCAGCTGGGATGTGAAGAGGAAACGGTGAGCAGCGCAAAGAGCTGATGGTGGCAGTACCTGAGCACAGCTTCGCTTCAGGCACAGCCACACCAGCAGCAGCAGAGGAGCTGTGGGGAGGAGGGTGAGAACCACCCTCTGGAAGCACCTTGGCACTCCTGCGGTGGGGACACCCGACTCTTGCCCTGGGCCACCCTGACTCACCCAGTAGAAGAGCAGGAGGTTGTCGTAGGGGAAGGGGCACATGAAAGCTGCCTGCAGCAGTTTGGTCAGCTGGGGATGCTCCAGCTCAGGGAAGTTGTGCAGGGGGAACGGGTGGGGGGGCACACACCCCTGTCAGCTCCCACAGCAAGGACCCTGCAAAAACCTTGGCTTTGGGCCTGAGCGGGGGGAATCACCAAGACAATGAAAAAGCTGAGAAGGAGGAAACCTCCAGCACCCAAACATACTGGGAATAGCGAGAGAGGTCAGTGCGGATGAAGGAGTTCAAAACAGCCACAGGAACAAAGCAACGGTGCCAAACATTGCTGACCCAGGAGTCAGCCTGTGACAGACACATGGTGTCATGGGGCCTGCAGCTCCCTGTCCCTGCTCCAGCCCCATCCCTGTGCCAGCCCACCTCCATCGAGCCTCTCCCAGGCTGTAGAAGCTGAGGGCTCTGCAGTCACAGATGTAGCAGATGTGGTGGGCAGGCACCAACACGGAGCTGAAGAGGTGGGCACAGCTAGGGGCAAAGGGATAGGGGCAGACAAGCAGCAGGCATTGCTGGGGCTCCCAGCAGATCTCCAGGGAGGATGAGAGCACCAGGCAGTGCCACATTAAATACCTGCTGGCACAGCATGCCTTGAGGTGAGCTCTGTCCCTATGTCTACCCCCATCCTTGTCTCCACCCTCATCCTCCTTATCCCTATCCCTGTCTGTGTCCCTAACCCCATCCCTGGCCCTGGCCCTAACCCCATCCCTATCCCCATTGCCAGCCTTTCTTTGTTCCCATGTCCATCCTCTTCTCATTCCCAATCCTGTCGCCATCTCCACAACCTCCACAACCATCCCTGCCCCCATTCCCATCCTATCTCCATCCCCATGCCCATCACCATTCCTATTCCCATTCTCATCTCCACCCCTGTCCCCATCCCCAGCAGGAAGTGTGTCCAGATGTTGACTGTCTCATTCATCATCTGAAAGGAGCTGAGGGCACAGTCAATGGCTGAGCTCTTGGGGTGCCGGTACCCCAACATGATCCCATCCTCCCAGAAGATCTGTGGGGACAGTGGGGCTGGTCAGGGGACACGCAGGGGGAGCGGGGCAGCCCAAGAGCTGCTTTGGAACTGTGGGTGGGGAAACTGAGGCAAGGTGGGCTGGGAGTATTTCCCAGCTGGAACAAGGTTTCGTGGGGAGTCCAGGTGATTTCCCTCCTTGGATGAGGGAACTGGGGGAAGAAACCTGGGGACAGAGCCTCCCCCTCCCCCAGCCACACATACCCGAGGCACCTGGTGGACCCTGAAGTCCTGCTGCAGCTTTACCTGCAGCATGGTGGGGCCACGGCACTCAGGGTGGGAGAGAGGGTGGGTTTTCAGGACCAAGTCCACCGGGGGATGGGGATTGTGGCTGCAGGAGCCAGGACAGGCTTTCGGCTTTCTCCAAGATTGTAAGCAGCAGCCTGCTTTCTGTTTGACTCTTCCAGAGAGCCACTGACTGGAAAGGATCAGGACCCCAGGACCAGAATGGGAGAGCAGATCAAGGTCAGGGGTGGGGGCTGGCAGCAGTCCAGGGTGCTGCAGGAAAGAATGAGATCCTGCTTCATTCCCCATGCCACTGTACACCCTCTCCCCAGAGAGGCTCCCAACCCTAGGGATGTCCCTGGCAGATGCAGGCTTAGGACCACCACGGCTGGAACAAGCCCCCACAGACACCCTGCAGCCCCCCACCCCCAGCCCAGCGAAGTTGTTACGCAAGGCCTGATGAAGGACACTGAACTGGGCAGCTGGGGAAATTGGGGCAACAGGGAGAGCAGCTCAGCAGCACAAGGGGTGCCATAAGCATCCCACTCACCCCTCAGCCCAAAACTCACACATTGGTTTAGAGGGAGGAAAACCCAAAATGAACCAAAAGTACCTGGAGAAACTTCCTGCTGCCCTGCACTAAGCAGGAGCCAGAGCAATGCTGGCGAGAAGCACCGGGGGTACGGTGGCTGCTGCCGTGTGGGTGCCCCTCCTGCAGCTGCCCTGCAGAGCCCCCTCCTCACCACTGCCGGGGGCCAGGAGTCTCAGTCCTGCCACTGCCTGCCCTTCTCCTGGCTCCGTTCTGAGTCCCTCCCCAGCAGCTCCCACTCACTAGCAGAAGGGGCAGACGGGGCCCATGCAGGGGCTCAAAGGCAGCTTTGTGCTGGACAGATCGCCTACCCTGCCACGGCCTTGCCTTGGCTGAGATCCCCTCAAATTCCTGCTGAAGACACGGCCCCTCACTGTGCATGGAGGGCACATGGGAGCCTCCAGTGCCGGAGGGGCCACTGGAAGGCGGTTCTGGGCACCAGACCTTAAATGCCACCAAGCTGGGAGAGCCAGGGCCAGTGACAAAGCCGAGCACAGGTCCATGCAGGAGGCTTCAAAAGCACCCACTGGGGCACACTGCAGGGTCCCACCAGAGTCCTCCCATCTGGGAGGGAAGAGGTGGAGAAAGCAAGTTTGGGGAAACAAAATTCACCTGGCAGCAGCTCTGGCTTAGCCCATGGGGGCAAATGCCAGCAGAAGGTCCATGCTGCAGCTGGACGGAGCTCAGGGGAGAGAGGACTGAGATGGGAGCAGGATGGATGCTTTCTAAAGCCCCTATCTTCGGGGATTTACTGATCCCCAGAGGACTCGTGTTGACTGCTGGGCACAGCACAAGCAGCTCAAAACCACCATATGCCTGTCCCGAAGAGCCTGAGGTGCAGGCTGGTCCACACCAGGGCTCTGCTGCTCTGGTGGCCCCAGCCAAGGGGAAGTCACTCGTCCACAGGGTTGTTCACAGGAGGCCAAAGGGAGGGTTTGGGGTCTCCACACTAAGATGCAGACCCTGGTGCTGAGCAGTCCCTCCAAAATAACCCACATGAGGCACAGCAAACCCAGGCAGGGAGATGTTCAAGGCAGGGGAATGACACGTCTGTAGCAGAAGTGGGAAGCAGAGGCACAAGAAAAGGAGGGGTGAGCAGGGCTGGAGAGACAGCAGCTCCTGGGGGTCCTTGGGGATTCAGCTCCCCAGCGAGCAGGACCGGGAGCCCCAGCCCCTGACCACTGTGGCCTTTTCCTGCTTCAGTTTCACATCGGTCCACTCCCACACAAGGGCTGTGGGACAAACCCCCACCCAAGGACCCCCCCACAGCAACACCATCCTGCACAGACTGATGATGGAGGCTCAGGGTTTGTTACGGGGCCGGCGGCCTCTTGGCACGGCCCTCCCAAGCTGGAAGAAGCATTCCCAGCCCTGTCAGAGGGGATGGAGCCAGCAGTGACAGTCCCTTTCTGCCAGCTCGGCCTTGGGACAGGGCAGGTCTTGCCCACGGCCCATTTCCCCGCTGGGGACTGAACCTGGATTCGCCTTTTCACAACCCCCCTCTGACCTTTCCGCTGGTGGCAGCCTCCAAAGAATCCAAGAGGGAGAGAGAATTATGACAGCGCCCAGCTCGGTGCTCCCCACCAGGAGAAGCAAATCAGGGAGCTTTGACAGCAATGAATTCAGGGCAGGAACACCAATTTTTCTCTCCCTACAGAACACCCCTCAGCTGCCCTTGGCACCAGGGCATGGTGGGACCCTTGCAGAGCCCAATCTCCAGCCTGCAGCCCCCAGCCCACCTTCTCCAGTGCCTCGAATGGACACTGAAAAGTTATACATTTTAAAAATTTACACTTTCCCTATCTCCCACTTCTCCACCCCTTTCCCCCGTTAAAAGTGAGCTGCAAAGGCCCCGATGAGCCACAGCAGGTCCTTGTGCAGGGTCAGGGGTGCTCCTGTGGCAGCCGCATGCAGAGTCCTAGCAAGAGGATGAAGTCATCCCAAATCGCAAAGGCAGCAAGGGAAATGCTATTCCTATCAGAGGGATAAGGAAGGATCCACCTGCTCTTTACTGGAAAGTTTGGTCAGCAAAGCATATGCTTGAGAGTGGATTTACAGACGGAAAATGCATTCAGCTCCAGGGCTGCCCAGGAAAGGTGGGATGGGCTGGGAACGACCACAGAACACGAAGTACAAACATCTGGTATTTTATTAAGCCAGTCACTGTGTTCAGACCACGGTCAGACACATGCCGGGAGCCCCAGCCCCTCCTCGCCCAGCTGGGCCCCACGTTCCCTTGCCCCTCAATGAGAGAGATCCTCTCCGACTCTGCAAGCCCGTGTGCCACATGAGGGCTGAGGAGAGGTGATTGTCCCTCGCCTCGAACCTACAGCCCCCTCACTGCGAGCGGCAAGGCCAGCGACATGGCCTCTGTGCCAGCCTGCCCTGTCCCCACCCTGGCCAGTGCTGCTGCACACCAAGGAAAACAGCCCTAAATTGAAGATGCAATACAAAACCCAAGGCATTGCGGGTGGCCTCAAGCCAAGCAAGGATGGGAGCAGAGGAGCTGCTTGGAACAGCCCATGAAACCATGGAGCAGAAGCCCAACAAGCACCAGTGACTGTGTCCATCGTGGTGTGGGGACAGCCCAGCCAGCCTCAGCCACCACAGACCTGCGTCCTCCCAGCGTGGGGTCACCCCAAAAACCCCCAACAGCTCAACAGGGTGGTAATGAAGAGAAAAACCAAACCCAAGAAACACACCAAAACACATGAAAACCCTTGTTTTCAGCCCACAAGACGGTTTTTCTGTTTGCTCTCCTTCCCAGCACAGCAGGCACTACTGGACTGGCTTACAGCTGCTCCAGGGCAAGCCTGGAGTTGGTGCAGAAGCAGCACCGCAGGGAAGAGCCATGGCCAGAGGCTGCAGTCTCCATCCTGCCTGATGCTCTCTTGATGAGGCAGCTCACGGTTCTGGCCTGGACCAGGTGCACAGGGTGCGGGGCTCTCAGGGAGCCCCCGATGCAGCACCACAGCAGCCACAGGCTGCACAGAGCCTCCCACAGACCATCCCGTTTGCTTCCACCCCAAGAGCCACTTCGTATCAGCAACCACCATGCCAGGAGAGAAACGCAGTGGCCCTTGGAGAGAGCAGATCCATTCAATTTATCCCGAGGGAGGAAACTCCAGCTCATCCTGAGTGCTGGGATGGGGGCTGAGAAGTGCCTTCCTTTACCCCAGTCCTGAGGATAACACGTTGAGGCCCCTCAGAAGGTCACGCTTGCTGGAGGACACTACATGCCATCTCCCCCCGAGGCTTCTCTGCAGCCACACTGCTCCCACACTGTGAAGCCTCCCAGCTTTTCAGCTCTGGATATCTCTGACTGGGGATGCAAATCCAAAAACCATTTGCCAGGTCCTCAAGCACGACAGTGCACTCTGGAGAGGAGGAGGGTGGCATAGGGACCCTTCAGGTGTCCCTTTTAAAGGTCACAATCCCTTCCCATCCAGACCAGTGGAAGGTGCCATGGGGGCAGTCAGGATTCCCCATTGCATGGTGAGGGCGTCTTCCTCCCCTCCAGGTATGCAAAACCTGGGAATATTAAACCAGCCCCTCAGGGGACCAGAACAGAGACTAAGGGATAGTTGTGAGCAGCCCCTGCTGTCGCCATGTGGCCCCACACGGGCTCACGGCAGCTCCACAGCCTCTGGTTACAGAAACTGAGTTTATTTAAGTTTGTTCTTAAACTGCATCCTGTGCCCACACAAGGCCTCAGTGACTCAGAACACAGTTCCTCCTCAGCCTGCCACCCTGCACAGCTGCAGGAACCAAAACACTTGCCATCAACTGAAACCCTTGCCATCAGTGAGACAGGACTTCCCTCTGGGCTGCTGCTTTACCTGTACTGTTCTTCTCTCCCCTCAAGATCCAGACAGGACGTACGAATGCTCGACCTGGTGTGAAGCTGAGGACTGCCCCCAGCTCCTCACTGCTTTGACCACAGCCCAGCAATACTTCTCTTCACCGACCCCAAGCGCGGCCACAAGGGTGACACTGAGGCTCTCAGGACACACACACCGGGCTCAGCCCCAGTGACCCCCAGACTCCTCTGCTGTGCTTGGCAGCCAGGATTGGGGGGGGTTTCTTCAGCAGCAGGAAAAAGCAGAGCACACCAACTCTCTGTGCCCCCCCCCCCAAACAAGGAGGGTTTCACCTCAAGAGCAGTCCCACAAGGTGATTCCCTTCTCTTTTTCCACCCCATTGAACAGAAATAATGAGCTACACAAACAATGGCTTCAAATAAAACCACTGGAGGAAAGAGTGACTGGGAGCTTCACAACCCATCTCAGATCTCCAAGAATCCCCAAGGTGTGCCAGAGTCTCTGACCTGCTGTCCTGCGTATAAACTTTTCTTGGCTTAGCCAAGCAAAGCACTGTGAGTTTCAGGAGAAGCTGTAAAAGGGAAAAACCTGCAGGGAAACCCCTGTCCCTCACAACCAGCCTGTCAGCCTCCAGGGATGGACCAGTTGTACCATGGAGATTGGCATTTCACTCTGCTGTGCTGCAAAGGAGCTGGAACTGGAACAGAAATGAATCCTCTGGTACTTGTGCTGGTATTTTTAGTTTTTACCTGAAAACAAGGAACATCCTGCCCCTGCAATACAACACACCATGCTTGGAGCCTGCACAGAGTGGAGTATGTGACCCAGCTTCTCATGATATGCCCTGGCTGTAGCAGCTTCTGGATGGCCTATGTGAGAACACAGGATAGAAGACTCCAGTGGTTTGTACTTGCATAGCTGCTGCTGGTTCATGTGGATGGAGACATCTGTTCCGTGGGCACACAGAGGCGGAAGGGAGCACGAAAAGACTGCCCAGCCCCTCTCTTGCTGCCCCGCGAGCAACCTGCAGCTTCATATCCGAGCACCGGCCAAGTGACAGCGTGTCAGAAACAGGCTGCGAGATGCTGTCAGGATGGAGGTCTGCGGGGTCCCTCACAGGTCACCTGGGGAACCAGCTCTTCCAGCATCCATCCAGGTAGCATCAGCCCCTCCTGTTTGGGATGCGAAAAGCACGGAAGAGTCCGTGAGCTCAGTGCTCCCGGGCAGCAGCGGTCACGGCACTGCCTCTGCCAGCCCAGAAGGACGTGAGAAAGGGGGACACAAACACTCCAGCTCTGTCACCATCTCTAGCACGGCATTGCAGCAGTGGTGCATCAAACAACCAGCAGAAGATAATGGCTTTGAGATTCTCCTTCCTCCTCCACACCCTATTGAAAGATTTTGGGGGAAAAATGGGAAAAAAAAAGATGAAAAAGAGGCTTTGGGTCCTTTGGAGACATCTGCTCCGTCCCAGGGTTGCAGTGCTCAAGCCAAGCATTTGAGCCTTAATGGTATTTAAATCCCACCCGGCTCGTCTCTCTCTTCCAGCACTTCTGCTGGATTCCTCCTTTTTTCCAGGGTCTAACACTGGAAGCAAAGTGGGAGAAACTGGGGATGGAGGCACAGAGTCCTGTGGCCTCCCTGGAGCAGCGTGGTCAAGCTTGTCTTGCTCATGAAGCGTGTGGCTCCCAGGGAGAGCGGAGTGCACAACGTGGGGCTGCTCCCTCCTCACAGGCCAACATCCCTTTGCACTGAGCCCGCTCCATGGGGGCCTGGGAAAGGAAATAAATATGCTTGTTCTAAGACAAAAAAAATTATATTAAGAGCTTTTCCCCCCCCCTTTTAAATAGCGTGTTTCCTTTTCTTTCTGACATTGGAAGAGTATCCAGAACCCCAAGGGAACTCCTCTTTTTTCTTTTTTTTTTTTTTAATATTATTCATATATATAAAAACTAAAAATTAGAAGGAAAAAAACCCTTGAAAAATAATTAATTCAAAAGGGGGGAGGGAAAAATATTATCCGCTTTCCTGTCCCCAGATTGCCGAACAAGAGCAAAACACTCTTTGGATCTTCTTTCCCAAGCCGGAGGGTTCTGTTTCTGCCGCATTGGTTTGGTTTCGCTGAAGTTAAGTCCATGCTTTGAACCACCAGCCTGTTTCTGCTGGCCAAGCAAGCTTTGGGAGGAAGGAGGGGAATGAAGGACTGCCCGTCTCTCGCCCATCTCTGCCGACTGGGAGAAGGGCAGAGCTCTGCCCCAGCCATGCCGCGGGGCCTCTCTCAGAGCAGTTGGCGCCATCAGAGCTGTACAGCCGCCTGGTCAGGATGCAGGTGGAGGGTGTCGGTGTGCGTGCCCACATTGGATTATTTTTTTTTAATTCGTTTGGTTAGGTATTTTTGTTGCTGTTTCTGCTGCTGCTTCTTCGTGTCTTAAGTGTCGCCCAGATTGTTGTTTCCTTCGTTCAGACGCTGCACATTCCGAGAGGGGGAGAGAAAGGTTCACCAACCCGACGCCTTTCTGACCATCAGCCCATCTCTTTCCACTGCTTGTAGAACTCCAGAACATTTTTTATCTCTATGCTGGCATTGGCGGCTGCCTGAATGGCAGACTGCAAGCAAACACAGACAAAACAGGTGGTTAATTTTTAACTTGCCCTGTCAAGGCAGCTGCCGTTCCCAACCTGGGGACTCTCCAGCAGCCTGGCACAGCTGGAAGGCCAAATCCTCCCAATTCTTGTTGCTCTGGTACAAGAGGCCTGCACAGACATGAAATTAAATTCTCCCACCTCTCCCAGAATACTCTGTACCACAAAATCAAGAAGTCTTGAAGGAATAAGGAATCTAAACGTATAAAGTAACTTTGGGGAAACCAGGCCAGTTATTAGGCAAGGCAAAAAAACATTAAAAAAAAATCTCTTGCCAATCAATCCCTGCTAGGAAGCAGAATGGCTCAGCTCGGCCAGATAAAAGCTACTGACCTGCATGGGCATCGAAAATGTGCTCAGGTCCTCCAGCTGGAAGCCCGTGATGATGGTGACCATTCCCGTGGTGTCATCCTCTCCACTGCCCTGGGACACTGTCAATTGTTTGCAGCTGTCCAGTATTTTATAGAGATTCCTGACAGAAAAGAGAAACAGAGGGGAAGGTCAGCAAGAAGACCACATCTGCTCAGGACGATAAGTGGGAAGCAGGGCTGCTTTCCTGTTCCCATTAAGGACTTTTCTGGGACCCTTTTGAGCACACAGTGCTTGCTATAATGTGCACAGATAGCTGTCCCTATCTCCAGGGAACTTCAGCATTACTCACATAGAACAAGTTCTGCAATGGGTCCCAGGGCTACCGCCTCTCCCCAAAGCCTGCTGGGAACCAGGCTCAGACACCTTCAGATGCTGAAATCTTACCAAGCATCTAGATCTTGTCTCTTCAATTTATGCCTCTCAAAGCTCTTCCCAACATCTTTCTGGCAACGAATGTACCTGAGGAGAGAGCAGAGTCTCTGAGTTCATATGGAGACCGTCACACAGGCTGAAGTCAGTGCTCCACGGCAGCTCCTCTGGATGCTGCAGGGCTTCCACCAACTCAAATTTAACACCCAAAGGTCCATCCAAGGAATCCTCTGTGAATCCCTTCACCTCCCTGCCTCACCACCATTCCCGCATGCCACTCACAGTACCACATGTCTCAAGCCCACCAGCCCTGACATTGGCCTCAAAGATGCAGTTTGTCCTCTCAACTGTGCTTCTGCACAGCACCCAGGCACAATCCAGCTCTTCCAGCACTCCCAGTGCAGTGGCAAAGGTCACTGCTCCAGTTTGTATGACAGAGATGCAACTCCACCATTCCTCAGAAGCAGCTGCACCTCACGGCTGAGCAGCAACTACCAGCACATCTGAAGAACCAGCTGCTGAATCTGCTCCTTCACCACCTTCCCATTCCTGAAGTCTGGCTTTTCCTCGGCCCACTCCTCACTATGCTCCAAGGGATCCACAGCGTGCTCCTACCCCAAAGCCCACCCATTCCAAAAGCAAGGGAAAATCCTACCCCTCTCCTGCTCTCACCTGTTTCCCTTTTTAAATTCTGCTTCCAGATACCGAATGCTGTCCCTAGCACCGGCGTTCTCCTTTTTCAGGAAGTCTAGGCCATCGATAACTAACAGAAAAAAGAAACAAAACCAAAAAACCATCTTGTTTACAGTTCTACTTCTGCAAACTAATCCAGAGGCATCAAGTACTCCCCATTCCACAGAACTCTGTCCAATGTGTAGCTGCCACAGGAGAGGCAGAGGGGGAACAGGACCTCTTTCCTCTCAGCTGTTCTTACACACTCTGTCAAAATCCCAAGCATGGGCCACGCATAGAACAGACCCCAAAAGCAACACAGCTAAAGGGTGTTGCAATTGTTCCAGATGAAGTCAAGGATAAGAGCAGGAGGAGGGAAAGCCACCACCCAGGCCCCTGGGGCCTGCTCCCAGCACAGAAGGGATGGGGGCAGATAGCTACCACCAGTTACCTGCTGTGGAGTCCCCATACCTGTTCGAGGGATGATGATTATGAACCTCCCACTAGTAGCCAGCTGCTTGACAAGAGCCAGGTGCTGGCAGAGAGCCTGGGTATCCGGAACAAGGTAAGGAGACATGGCTGACTGTGCCTTGGGCTGCTGGAGACTTCCCTCCAGCTGAGACACCTCCAGCTGAAAACACACATGCAGAGACACTCGCTTCACATTTATGCTGAAACAGACCATCAAACAGGGCAAGATTTGCCCTGCAAAGCTCCACCAGGCCCTTCCAACCTCTGAGCATACAGAACAGAGGGCTGGATGCAGCAGAGAGTCAGCAAGAGGTGATGGTCCCACTCTGCACTTCCCAGTGCAGCCCAACCTCGAGTACTGTGAACAGTTTGGGGCACCTTGATGTAAGAGGGGTATCGAAATATTAGAGAGTGTCCAGAGAAGGATGACCAGGATGGTGAAAGGCCTCAAGTGGCTGAGGTCACTCAGTTTGTTCAGCCTGGAGCAGAGAAGGCTGAGGGTGACCGCCCCATCACAGCCTACACCTTCCTCGAGGGGGTCGGCGAGCAGGAGGTGCTGACTTCCTCTCTCCAGTGACTAGCAACAGGACATGAGGAAATGGTTCATTTAATTTCCAGCTTCATTGTTGCATCAGGGCAAGTCCAGGCTGAATATTAGGAAAAAGCTCTTCCCCCAGACGATGGCTGGTTCCTGGAACAAGCTCCCCAGGAAAGCGGTTGTGGCACCAAGCCTGCCAGAGCTCAGCGAGTGCCTGGACAACACTTTTGGGCATTCAGTTTAGTTTTAAGTAGCCTTGTGAGGAGCAGGGACCTGAACTCCATGATCCTTATGGGATCCCTTCCAACTTGAGATATTCTACAGTTCAATCTATGCAGAATGGACTTACTGCCTCTGTGTGGGACAGGAGCAGAGAGTTCCCCCTTCCCTTCCCAGGTTCTGACATTCCAGACACTACCCTGCTGGTTTTCAGGCTTGAAATGGCATCTCCTACCTGCAGTCGAAGCTGAGCCATGTCTCTCATGAGCCTGTTCCGACGAGCTTCCTCTGCAGCCTAGTTGCAAAACCAAACTTCCATATCAGTTAGCAGGAAACACACCAGGCTGACACTAGCACACACTTCCAGAAACACTTCCAGGGTGAAAAGGGGACACTGGAATAGCTTCAAGAAACAGAACTTTCATCTCCTCCCAAAGATCTGTGATAATAGTTATGACGTAATAGTAACCTACAGGAAACTGTGCCAAGTACAGAGAAGTTCATTCACCTCTACCAACTCACCATGTGAAACTGGGCCTGGGCCTGGTGCAGCAAGTTGTCTTGCTCTGACTGTGCTATGCTGATGAAGATCCCAAGCTCCGAGTTGAACTGCAGGATGCTGCCTTGCAAGTGGGTAATGAAGTGGCCAAAGCTCCGAATGCAGCAGATCCGCACAACAGACTGCAAGGAAGCAGCAGGCAGTCACCAGCCACAGCAGCCACGGGGCTGCGGCCCGAGGCAGCGCCGACCAGCAGCTTGCGCTTTTGAAAAAGGCAGGAACTGATATTAAATGCCTAATTCTGATGGATGTTTCTGACCTCTTCTGAAGTCAAGAGACTGCAGGAACGGGCTGCAGGAAAGGCTACAGGTGGCCAGAAGGTTCAGGGGTGCCAGCAGTCTGGCCCTCCTCGAGCCAAGAAAATCTTAGGAAACATCAGCAGCACCCCTCCATACCTGTTCCATAAACCTCTGCTTAGGCCTTCAGAGCTGGGAAGAGGAACCACATAACACAACAATCCAGGTCGGATTTTTTTCAGGATTTACCCCAACTCACCTCCTCAACTGCTGAGAAAATGGGCCGGTCCTGCTCAAAGTTAAACCTCTTGTGTGCATTTTTCAGAGGGGGGAGATTGCGCAGGGCCACATCTTCAGGAAGCAGCAGGTTGGCCTTCTGGTCTGGGAGCTCAGCATCGCTCAGGATGTCCTTGACTTCATCACACAGGGCCAGCCCTGGAGAGGAGGGACAAGAAGGAGAGCAAAACAACTGATGAGGGGGCAAAGAGGAAAACTGCTTTAATGCACATGATCTGTAATGACCACGGGCAGAGGTGTTAAGGACACGTATTCTGTGAGCATCTGCTTAAGGAGGAACCACAAGACCATCCACAATATAAAGAGCAACTCTCCCAAACAATCTGCCAAGGGACTCTGGGAAATCCCCTGTTTGGAGGGATAGCTTTCCCACCTATTCTGACAGATGAGCAACCCTGTTTAAACTCTGCTGCTCACGAACCATGGGGATCTTCAGGCTTAGCCCTGAAGAGGCACAGAGCACATCATGAGCAGCTGGAGCTCCAAAACTATTTTCCAGGATTACCATGGCAAAATCACAGCCTTACTTCTGCTCCTAGCAGTGAATTTCACTCTTGCTGGCCGCACAGAGATTCTCACATGCTGGTGTCAGTGTGTCAGTATGTTGCCAGACATATGAATGCATTAATATAGCATTTCTTGTGTGTGATTTTTGGGGTTGTCCTCCTGTCAGGGCCAGGAGTTGAACTCGATCCTGGAGCGAGGGGGTCTCTTCCAACTCAGGATGTTCTATGATTTTATGAGTGTAAAGATTATGGGACAGTGTTTAACTGGAATGGCGTTTGAACAAAAAAACAACACATGCATGTGTCACTTCCTATTGTGCTTATAAAAACTGCTACTACGAAGTCTCCCTCCCCAGGCTCTCACACACACCCTGGGAATCACTGATGACCAGGCTTGGTGAAATATGACATTGCCACTTCCTTCTCCAGTACCTGATTCCTGCAGGTCTGCAGCAGAAGGCAGAAGGTTCAGGAGCACAGACAGCCTGTTCCACAGGCTCTGAGAGCTCTGCAGGAACAGAACACAAAAGGCCACAGAAAATGTCAAGACAGACGTATACAACAACCAGGCTGCTTAGGCCTTCCAGCACCTCACAGCCCTCAGAATGCTTTATGAAGGGTAAACCTCACTATCCTTCTTAGGTGCAGATTAGCTTAACTCAGCTGGTGGGGGATGTAATATCACCCTCTGCCCAGGACTGGGGCCATGGCTGCAACCAGCCCAGGGAAGCTGACCAGACACAACCTCGTAGAGAGCCCCGACACCATCCCCACCTGAGCACACATGATGATGAGGTCCGTGTTTGTCCTCAGCCAGTCCAGGAACACCTTGACAGTAAGCAGCAGCCCTTCATTGGTCACAATCTCCAACTTCTCCTGAAGGGATCTCTCATTTCTGCAGGATTTGTTACTTGAAATGCTTTCTTCGGAGTCAGACACTTCATCTGGAAAACAAAGGCAAGCGTGAGATGGCAGCTGTTAAACCCCCTGAGATGCCAAGTCCTGCTGGTGTCAGAACAGCACTGGGCTGGTAATAGTTGACTTGAAATACTTGGTGCCTCCACACATCCTCACAAAACCAGTCCCTGTCCCCTGTGACAGAGTGTATTAATACTAGAGTGTATTACTCCCGTATTTCTTTCTTCCTCAGGAGAAGAGGGTTAAAACCTCCCTGTGAAGGTTTGACCAATGCCTAACCTCTGCAGCAGCCTCCAAGAGGCTCGCTGATAGAGTTGGGCAGCACATGCCAGCAAAAGGACCAGAGCAGTTCCTGCAGGGAACAGAGCCATGAGGCAAACATGCTCCCAGCTTCGAGCCAGGCAAGAGAAGGAATGGCAGGGCTGTCCTATGAGTCAGGGCCCAGAGAATTTAAAATATTGGACATATTCTTTGCACTCTTCTAATTCTCCAGACCTGAGGATCTCAAAGCCATTGCCAGTGGAATCATATGTGACATGAGTGACCTGAGGTCAAGGTGGGAATCAATGACGCATTTTGCTACAGCCCCTTATTTCAAGTGCTGCCATTGCTTCCCGTTAGCACAGCTATGGGCATTCCATAAACCCTCGGAATCACAAGGAAGGAGGTGATTTATTCAGAACCCACCCCTGACAGCACCATGAAAAAGCAGTTTGGATACAGCACAGATGAGGAGCGCTCAAAGCTAAAAAGCACACAGTGAACTCATTCCATCTCTCATTTTCTACACCTGTAAAGGTATTGTGGCTACACCTTCCTGGAGCTGCAACAGCTAGATAACCACTGAGGGAAAGGGCTAAACAGACCAAAACCATTTGTTTCTTCCTTTACCCCCCATCTCTTTCATGTGGCCATGGAGTAGTGCCGGGAGCCAGTCAACACTAACATATCTAATACTGTGCCTTCAAATCCTGGGCCAGGCAAAGTCTGAATCTTGCCAGTACTGCAGGCCAGCTGGATTTGGGAGCAGGACGCAGAATGTTTCCTTGCTCCAGGGAAGCTGGGAGGAATGACAAACAAGACTGAACAGGCCCATGTAGTTTTATGTAAAATACAAACAACTCCCTGTAGCGCATCAGAGCCCCCTTTCCAGCTGTTTTTGCCCAGAACATCACTCAGTTGTATAAGCTGAGTGGTAATGGAGACATGGCAGCTCCACCTGCTGTGCCTCTCCCAGGGGTCCAGCATGGCACACTCAGTGAGGCACATTCGAGGGGTCACAGAGAGGCCCTCAATGCCTCTCACATGCACCTGGGTCACATCTTCCACACAAACTTCTACATGAGCTTTGAGTTGATAATCTGTCATCTCATGGAGAACTTCCTGTCCTCCATCTGCCCTGGCTGTCACCAGAAGAAATAGTAAGTGTCTGATTAGGTATTTCACAAGGGAAAAGGGAAGATGCAATCTTTAATACCTGCTGGAATTATCCTCTGGAGCCAACATGGCTTCACTACAGCAAATTGTGCCTGAAAAATTTATTGGCCTTCTACGATGGGGTTATAGCAGTGGAGGGTGAAGGAAGAGCAACCGACCTCATCTACCTGGGTTTGTGCAGAGCATTTGGCACTGTCCCGCCCAACATCCTTGTCTCTAAACTGGAGAGACATGGATTTGATGGATGGACCATTTAGTGGACAACGACTTGGCTGGATAGTCATAGTTAAAGAGCTGCAGCCAACAGTTCAACGTCCAAGTGGAGAGCAGTGACAAGGGGCATCCTCAGGGGTTGGGATTGGGACCAGCACTTTTTAACATCTTTGTTGGTGTCAGACAGTGAGATCAAGTGCACCCTCAGCCAGTTTGCTGACAACACTGAGTTGTGTGGTGGGATCACACACCAGAGGGAAAGGATGGCACCAGAGGAACCTGGACAGGCTGGAAAGGTGGGTCTGTGACAACCCCAGAAGGAATAGCAAGGGCAAGGAGAAATGTTCTACCTGTGTTGGGGCAACCCCAAGCACAAACACAGGCTGGAGGGGAATGGATGGAGAGCAGCCCTGGGAAGAATTTGGGGGGGATGGGTTGACAAGAAGCTCAGCGTGCCGTGGCAACATGCACTGGGGGCCCAGAAAGCCAACACTGTCCTGGGTACACCCCCTGGGCACACCCCCAGCAGTGTGGGCAGCATGTGAAGGGGAGGATTCTGCCCCTCTGCTCTGCTGAGACCTCCCTGCAGAGCTGCCTCCAGCTCTGGGGCCCTAGCACAGGAAGGATGTGAAGCTGCTGAAGCAAGTCCAGAGGAGGCCATGGAGATGACCCAGGGGCTGCAGCCCCTCTGCTCTGGAGCCAGGCTGGGAGAACTGGGGGTGTTCAGCTTACATAAGTAAAAGCTCCAAGGAGACCTTAGAGCTCCTTCCATTGCCTAAAGGGGCTCCAAGAGAGCCAGAGAGGGACTTTGACAAGGTCCCAGACAAAACAAGGGAGAATGGCTTTAAACTGAAGGAAGGTAAATTTAGATGTGGTATTAGGAAGAAATTGTTCCCTGTGAGGGTGGTGAAGCTCTGGCACAGGTTGCCAAAAGAAGCTGTGGCTGCCTCATCTGTGGAAGTGTTCAAGGCCAGGTTGGATGTAGTTTGGTGCAACCTGGTCTAGTGGAAGGGAGATGAAATGGCATGGGCTTTAAAGTCCCTTCCAAACAAACCAGCCTGTGAGCCTGTGATTATCAGAGCTGCTCAGCATTTAGTCTGAGGAGTAGTTCTGGTAACCCTGGTTGGCCACAGGTGTTTCCTTTGCTCAGTGCACATGTTCCTGCATGCTGGGCAGTAAAAATACAGCTCCTCTGTCAGGAAATGTCCAACCCAAGGCCTGCCCACTACTTGGGCAACCTGCTCCTCGAAACCTGGCCAAAGGAGAGCTTGCACCATGGGAAATGGTGAATTTAGCAAACAGACTGCTATAGTTTGCAATTTTCTACACAAAATTGCAATAACAAGGCCCTTACCTTGCTCTGCCAAGCTGGGCTTCTCCAGATCTCCATTGACACATGGCTTGCTCTCTATCCCATCCTTGAAGGCAGGTGGTTCACTGTTGGGTTTCAAGAGGATGTTGCTGAACGTGGGAGCCAAGCGAAAGCACCGTTTGGTCTGGAACAGCTGGGTGGACATGGCCTGGAGATTACTGGCTATGCTTGCATCATTAGTGCTCAGGGAAGCCGGCCCATTGACTGCTGGATCCACAGCCTCAATTTTAGAGATGCTTGGGCTCCTGGAGTCCCCCAGCCCACTGCCATCCACACAGTTTTTTAAGGCCTCTTTGGGCCCACTTTTGCCTTGGCTGCTTCCCTCCTCACCCGGTTCATCCTCCATGTCCTCCAAGTCAGACCGAGATTCTTGGCTGTTCATGTCAGAGTCTGTCTCCACATCAAAAGCAGCTTCTCCTTCCTCATCACTCTTCTCTGAACCACTCTCTGAGCCATCACTGCCCTTGATGGAGCCCTGGCTGGAGTCAGAGTCAAAGCCCTCGCTCAGGTCACTCTCATCCACCTTCTGGGGGTGGCGGCGGCGGCGCAGACAGGAGAGACGAGAGTATTTTTTGCTTTTCTTGCAGTCGTTCTTCCGCTGTTCCTCGCTGGGCTGATGATTGGCCAACTCAGCTTCAGCTTCCTTCTCAATTGAGTTTACAGGCTCCCGTGGCTCCTGGTCATCTGCATTTACAGGGAGAATATAAGTTCAAGTCACAACATGTTCCACAGGCTGCTGCTTGACAGCCCTGGGCCCAGAGAACCAGGGCTGCAAACTTCAGCCATCACTTCCATCAGTGTCTTCCACCGCAGAATAAGCAACCCCAGAAGAAACACTCACTTTCTAAAAGCACCCAGGAAGCCCTGGGAAGCCAGGATTCCTACTGCCTAAGTTGGGCTACTCTGTTACCAGGCAGCCTCAGTGCTGAATGCTGCTAAACCAGCATAAAACACAGCTGAATTCTAACTCTCCTCCCCAACTTTCTACAGTCAAAGAGCTGAGTGACCCACCAAGCAAGGCAGGGATATGTGCTCTGTAACTACACTGACCTGACCCAATCCTCTTCTTGACCAACATGCTCAGAGCCTTTCTAGCAGCCCTGGATCACCCTGACAGCTTCGAAACCTGCAGAGGAGGGGTCATTCATTGTTGCTTTTACCAGAAACTCCCTCACCTTACATCCAGTGAAGTATTGCAAATGGACTGTATGCAGAGGAAAGGTTTTAGCAGTTTTATTCTCTGCTCAATAAAATCCCCCAGGAATTCAAGAGCCACCCTTGCCTGAGCAGAACTGAGGTATGCTGAGAGGGCCTGTCTCCTTCAGCCCCACTCAGCCCCGTTCTGACTCCCTCAGCCCAGGTGTTTTACCCGAGATCATCTCTTCAGTGGAGGAGGAAAGCAGCCAGTAAACAACAGCAAACAGAGACAGAGAATAAAGTCTCCGATTGGGGTAAACAGATGATGAATGAGCTGCCAAGAGATACAGAAAGCAAACTCCTTATAAGGAAAGCAACATGTCCATCCTGTGGTGATTCAGATACCCAGAAAGAGCATCCAAGTGGAGATGACTCAGCACATCACCCATCTTTGGGGATTCCAGATCAGCAGTGAAAGATCAATACACCTCTGCACTACAAAACCCATGCCCAGGGGAGAAAGGGGAGAAAGGGAAAGACAGCCCTATAGGCAGGCAGCCCAGGAGACCCAGGTACTGCCACCTCTGTTCTCTTACCTGTGCCATCACTCTGAAAGGCTGGGACAGGATTTTCCCCTTCTTCTAGCTCAGCCTGGAGGCGAATATTGACGTGATTTATCAGGTGAGAGAAGAGGGCCAGCGTGAAGGCAATGGCTGCACTGTACTGCTTGGAACCTGCAACCAAGACAGCACAGCGAGATGGAGGAGGTGAGCACTTCAACACAACACGAACGCCAGTTCAGACAGCATCTCCAGCCTAGCTGCACTGCTGGATGTTCACCACAAAACTTCCAAACAAAGCACTGCTTACCTGCCCTTTTGAGGCTGTGAACGCTCATAAGGCAGATGATCACCATGCGGAAGATCACGAGATCAGGAAGGAAGGAGTAGCCACTCTCATACTCTTCTTCATCTTCACTAGTTGAGCTCAGGTTAGGAGGAGAGGGCAGGTAGAACAAACACAGGTTGAAATCCTCCAGCACAGACTGGCAGAGAGATGTCAGCTCAGAATCCAAAGAGCTTAAAAAGAGTGAAAAATAAATAAGAATTATTAACTCAAGACTCATGCTCCCGGCACGTTTGCCCAGAAACTGAACCAAAACTGGCAGTTAAGCTGTCCTTTAGCATTAGGCAGGATGAAGCATCAGGGAATATACAGCAGGCAACAACAGCTACAGGAAGCAAGTGACATTAATCAGATTATGTTTTCCTCTTTAAAGCTGCTAAACTAAAGACAAACAATACTTAGAGAAGGGCCACCAAAAATCAGATGAATTTTCCCCTGCGAGCTCAGCAGTGGCCATTAAGATACACAAGTCCCTTAAATGCTAAAGGGAGCAAAACTTCTAGATGCACTGCACAGTGAAAAGTATTACACTGCCACACACATGGGACTCAGCTTTTCCTCCTCCCATGTCTCTCCAGCAGCCCTGTAAGAATATTCCAAAATCCTCCACAGCTATTCAGTCCTTCAAAGGAAGCATCCATGAGATCAATTCAATGGGCTGTGGGAGTCTCCTAGTTACAAAACAGACCTGCCTGTGAAACTCCCAGCAAAGCCTTTTCAGGGGGAAGTGTGCTTGGGAAATTGAAGTAATTCCCAGATTTCTTATGTGCTAAATACTTGTTGAGAGGATATTAGAGGAGCCTTGTAGTTCCACCTCAGTATAAGGCAGGATTGGAAAGCCAATTCCATACTGGGCTGCATGAGCAAGGGCAGAGCCAGCAGGTTGAGGACGTGTTCTCCCTGTCCATTTAGCACTCACAAGGTGGCATCTGGAGCACTGTAGCCAGTCTTGGGGTCCCAAGGACAAAAAAAAACACCAAAGAAAAACATTCTGACAAACTTAGCCCAGCAGAGGAACAGAGAACATGATGTATGAGAAGAGGCAAAGAGAATCGAGTTCAGCCTAAAGGACAGAAGGCATGGGGGGTGTCTTCCGTTTTCAGATGCCAAATAGGTGATTACAGACGACCGAGTAAGACTCTCCTTAGTGATGCACAGCAAAAGGAAGAGAAACTGGGTACACACCACAGAAAAGAAAAATGAGACTAGATGCAAGGAGAAAAAAATTCTATGGTGAAGGTGGTCAAACACTGGAAAGGGGACCAGAAAGGCGTGGGATTTCTGTCCTTAGATCCAGTCAAAACTCAGTGTGATGAGGCTCTGAGCAAGCCCATCTGACTTCACATCTGCATCTACCTTCACCATGAACATTACTTTGGGGAAGTACTGGACCCCCAGAAAGTCCCTTCCAACCTAAACCATTCCACGATGCATTTAACTGCAGCCTGTATCTAAGCCCTTTAAAACACCTGTTCTGTTTCAAGCAGTAAGAGGTTTATTTAAAATCACCTGAAAACCTCCCAGCAGAGACAGAGAAAATTCAATTTTAAAAAATCCAAAAGCCCAAAATCACAGAACATACAAAGCTTCCCATTTATTCTAACACAACCAGATTTTGGTGTTTCTGTGAACAAGGTGTTTGGTTACAGACTTCCAAGTGCAGTGAACAGCCCCACACATGCAGATGGCAACTCTTTGCTGTCCCATCAGCCTGAATACAGGGCTTGCCAGGAAAAGGCATGTGATGACTGCATGGGGCAAGCAAACACCAAAGGCACAGTACAGCACAGAGACAGCTGCAAGGCTCAGGAGCTCAACACTCACTCAGGCTGGCTTGATTTAGACAAGTCACGAAGTATTTAACCCTTTGGTGTTTCAGCCTCCCCTGGAAACACAATCTTCTTCATGCTCCATGCACGGATAGTCCAAAGTCTTGGGCCTTTCGGCAGAAAGCCTCAGCACAGGCACTGTTACCCTACAGGAAACCATCGCTTCCAATTCCAAGTGCCTGCTACTGTGAGTTATCAATTAAAGATACAATCTACCGTAACCTTACCTGCTCTTTGGCTGCAAAAGACTCTGCAGGTACATGAAGCTCACCAGCAACCTCTTAATGTCTTTTCCTCTAAAAAGATGGAGGAGAAAACACTGTAAAGCAGGTGCCCCATCACAGAGATGGGCTGGGCTGACAGAGCTCTATTAACAGGTAAATCGGGTCTCAACTGAAAAGTCCATTCTGATGAAACTGGAGAGAAAGAAGACAGTTTATACACTGCCAACTTTCACCAACATGCCCCAACCCTCATGACCAGTCCCCGACTCCAGGGGAGAGAGAGAAAATCTCTCAATGCAAACTCTACACCCGGCCAGTATCCAGCTTTTCTCCTGAAATTATGACCCAAAAGAGCAAGAATGGCATCTGGAGTGGGGCTCTCAAAATTCTGGGACCAGTCACCATGCTGAATGGCCCATCTACCAGCTCCACTTCCCACAACGACACTACTCTCAACCCAAAGGATACACTAGTGGCACTGCAAACTCTTAGTCTGCACCTCTCCTTTTTTTTCCCTTCTTACCGTTTCTTGCTTGGAGACAACTTCCTGGTTTCACATTTCTTCAGCTGATGATACATCTTGGCTGCTTTGTCATACAGCCGCTTCAGGTTCCCATAGGCACCTTCGAAGGACACTTCAGACTGGATGCTAAAGCACCAAAACAGGACACAGTGAAAGTTACTTTGCCACAAGGCCGCTCACATTTTATGGCTCTAACTCACTAGCAACTTATTCAGGCATTGAGGCATGAGGACGGGTACCCAGTGCTGCTGTCTGAACATGCTGGGCAACCTAACTCCCACCGATGGCTGCAAACCGCACTTCAGCTGCTTCACAGCTTCCACCTGCCCTGCTTACACATCTTCTCAAATCAGTGCCTTCAAGCCAGGAATTCCACCCAGCTCACACCACAGGGTGCTCCCTCAGCACCTCCACCCCACTTCCAGCCTGGCTCTCCAGCTCACACAAGGGGCTTGGGCAAAGCCCTCCAGGTGCAGCTCTGCACAGGTGATTAGTAAACAGCACAATGGTTTGGTTGGACCAAGGCTTGCTCTCGTTACCACCAGCCCTGCTCAAGGGCGAACCAAACTCATTTCTTTCCCTTCCTCTAAAATTCACTTGCTGAAAACAGTGCCAAGTTCAAAGTAAGGAGAAGAGGATCTGGCACCCACAGCAGGAGTGTGTGGCTTCCCTGCCAGGGACACCCAGACCCACAGGAACTCACCAGCGTAAGTAGCAGTAGGTCGCTTCCACATTGTAGTATTTGCTCCCGGCCAATGTCCCCAGTTGGTTGAAAGGCATTCCTGTCAGGAGGGAGAGGGACAATGGAGTTCACTTGGAATTCTCCAATGGCCCTGGCTAGAAGCAGTTCCTTTCCCTTTCACTACATTTCCAGACCAGAGGGAAGCCAGGAGACACAAAGAGTAGTAAAGCTGCAGTACATAGGTCTGGACTACTCAATCTTTCCACCATCCAGGGTCTGTTTTCCATTTTACAGAGCTTTTAGATCCTCCCCACCTTGTGCCAGTTATCTATGTAAGAGAGAAGAGCAAACAACGCCTCCTCCTCTGTTTTAATAGTGCTGTGGCCTTGACTCCATATTCCTTGACATAGACATCATCAGCATGTGAGAGCTCTGTCCCAGCTCCTGTGGCGCAGAAACTTTTGCTACTTTTATTTGGGAACAGCCTCTCAAACAGTTCAATGAGAACTCTGCAAAGACAGCATGTAGACAACACTTGGCTGGAATTGCACACTTTAAGGTATGACAGGCCCTCTACTCCGGCACCGATGTGCTCCCAGAAGGAGGCACTTCTGAAGGAGGAAGCAGCACATTACCTTTTTTTTTCAGGGGTAAAAGGGGAAGGTAACCAATAATGCTCTACTCCTGGCAATGGAGAGCTGGATCTGCCCTTAGCCCACAGGTACAACTTCACCACAGTCAGGGAAGTCCAAGCTTCTCAGAGGTTCTCAGATGAGTACAGTGAGGTCAGTGGCAAAGAGTACCCTGGTTTTAACTCCTCTGTTTGGCTTGCCAGCAGACGTTCTCAAAGGAAGCAACTTTAACCAGAGGATAAAACCAGTCCTCTCTCAGCTGCAGGATATAAACCTAACCAGTGTAGGACTACATTGTTTTTACATTGCAGCAACATGATTTTAACGACTATAAATTCATGGTAAGTCACTCACCAATTTGTGGTGCAACAGAAAGGGCTTGATAGTAAAATCGCTCAGCCAGCAGCTCCGTGTCCACACCTGCCAGCTCATTCTGATAGCGAGCTGAAAGGAAACCACACACCATGCATCAGAAACCCAAAGGCAGTGTCTGCTGCAGAGCAGCAGTTTCCCTACAGATTAAAAATACCACAAAACTTGAAATACTGGCCAAGTCAACAAATCCACCAAAGAACTGCTCTTGGCAAACACTGCAACACACAGGATTTGCCAGGCTTGTATGAAACATTTTTCTTTCACCTGCTCACACCACAACTCCTGCCCCTTCCAGCCAAGGGCAGAGCCTGCCACACTTGCAGCATCACATGAACAAAAGGAAGATGTTCTTCTGCTCCATGTGTTAAGTGCTGATTCATCTATCCTTGAAGTAACTCAGAGTTGTGCTCCATTTTCCTGTACCTCAGACTATATTCTCGTACAGCAGGGTGTGAAATCTAAATCAAGTCAGCTGACTTATAAAGTACCTGACTGTGTCTAGACTGGACTTTATTCATTTATTTTCTCTGGTTTGTTTTTTGTTTTTTGGGTTTTGACAAATGTAGGCATTTTGGAAACGTTAGGTGTGTGAAAAGGTGAGCACATTTCTCTCCCACCACTCAGGTAAGTCATTCCTACTACCCCCACAAGACATTTATTTGCAATGCCATTTTTAGGCTGATTCATATGCAACACTAATACCAAAGAGCTTTCACCAGCTTGAAGGCTGCAGCGTTGGACACATGTACCTGCACCACACTTCCAAGAGCTGCTTTCCACACAGCTACATTTTCTCCCTGCCCTTACTCCCACATGTTCACAGTCAAGAAGCTGACACACTTTCCACACACTTCAGGAGGTCGTGACTGTGGGACAGTCATGCCTGCTATAAAAATGATGACACACAGCCAAGCATAATGACGAAGAACCTGGGGCTTTGCAGTGGCAAAACTCTGGATTGATGCACAGTATTGCCTGAATCTGATTTTCAGTCCCACTGGTGCTGATGGCAGTGGTTTTGTAAGGCAAGTCACAGCTATGGAATCTGAACTGAACTCTCTTTGATTCTTCACACTGTCGAAACAACATAAATAAAAGCAAAGGCTTCCACTCTTTCACAGCCATGGCTACAGCTGCTTATCAGCAGCAAACTTCTCATCTACCTGCCCAAATACAAAGCTCCTGCAACTTGCAGCAGTTCAGCCATGAGGATTTCAGCTTATCCCAGTCCGTGACAAAGACGTCAGAGGGAAACACAATCTGCAAGTAACTTTGGCTGGTGCCCAACAGCAACAGCCTCACATGGTACAGGCAGCATCTTTTCCCATTTTAAAGGCTGCCCTGAGAGGCAATGCTGTCCTTACCTAGATCTCCCAGATAAACCAGACATCGGTGACATGCCATCTGTGCCCACTCCATCTCCTTCTCTGACGCAGACACGGGTTTCTTGCAGCCTACGAGCAAACACAGAATCATTGAAGTGCCTTCATTGGGGGAAGGCTGCTGGGAAGACACAGAAGCCGCCCATGCCTCTGCCCAAGACATCCAAATCAAATCCTGCATGGTCAGACCCCACTGCCGGCTGTGCCATCTTGTAGAGCAGCACTGGGTCACTCTTGTCAAAATGTGGAAAATAAATGCAGAAAAATACTTACAGACTCTGCCGTTCACTCACTCCCCTTGGATTCCCCGGTGATGGGGGCAGTGCATGTCACCACACCACCAACGGTCACTGAAATAAATGACTGTCACCTTGTCTACGAGGTCTGCCACAGAGACCTGGCTCCATCTGCCCTCAGATGAGAGGACAAAGGCCAATTCCTGTCTGCGTGATCATGTGAACACAAGAAGTAAGGCTGATTTCATTAGCATGGCTAATGAAGCCTTTGGATGGGAGCAGGCACACATCCCTGGAAGCCAGAACAAGCTCTGAGCACTGGCACTGGGCAGCAGCACACAATGAGGAGAGACCCTCTCCAACACTGAAGATGGAAACAAACTCATTGTCTCAGGACCAAGATGTAGACTTAGGACTGACCAACCAAAAAGGGAAGAAGAGAAGTTAAACAAGCAAAACTAGGACAGAAATCTGTGCTGTAGGCAGGGCAGCTGGAGTCAGTTAGGGAGAACTGCCTCTGGACAACAGTGCCTTTGCAGTGGGTTCAGAAGGGCAACCGAGCTGGTGACAGGGCTGGAAGGCACAGCCTGGGAAGAGAGGCCACAGACTTCAGGCTTGTCTAAGTTGGAGAAGAGGAGGCTGGGGTATACCTCATTGCTCTCTGCAGCTTCCTGAGGAGGGGAAGGTGCCAGTCTTTTCTCCTTGGCATCCAGTGATAGAGCACATGGAAATGGTTCAAAGATGCATCAAAGGAGGTTTATATTGGACATGAGGAAGCCTCTCCTTACCAGAGGGTGGTCATACCCTGGAATAGGTTTCCTAGAGAGCTGGTCGATTCCCCAGACTGTCAGTGTTTAAGAGGAATTTGGACAATGTCCTTGACAACACGTTTTAACTCCTGGTCAGCCCTGAGTCGTTCAGGCAGTTGGACTAGACAATCATAGGTCCCTTCCAACTGAAATAGTCTTGTCTATTCTACACTAAACTTACAAAAAAAGAGCAGGTCAGGCAGTGGAAAGTGCCAAAAGCAACAGAGGAAGGCTGCAGCCAGCTGATGTGAACTAACTAAAGTCATCAAACGTGACTCAGTTCCTGTGAAGAGCACATCCCACCTCCCCCTCAGCCAGTGGGGCCACAGTTCAGCCAGAGATCAAGAGGCAAAGGCTGCTGTGCCTGCACATCCCCTCCAGAGAGCGTCCACTGCCGCTGGGCCACCATAGATTCAGGCTGGCTTCAGTCTTCCTGCTACCAAGGACTCACACCTTCTGGAGGAGAAAGTTCCCTCAAGCAGAAATCCCAAAGAAGATTCTGAAGACCAATCCAGTCTGCACTATGCTTCCCTCCTGGCTGAGGCTAAAATCTGGAGGCTGCAGTAACCAGTGAGGAGCTGTTCCCACTTACCAACAGGCGTTGTACAAGCCACATTGTATAAATACACAGCCTTAAATCTGTGTCCACACAGAGCATTGGACTTGCCCCTCCCTTTTTTTGCTCTGACTTCTCTCGCTCCCATTCATAAAACCATCAAGCTGTGCCCACCCCAATCTGTGGTTTATATGGGATCCTTTCAGATCCATCTTTTCTGGATAGGCAAAAGTTACATCTCTACTCTCCAGTCACATGCTCACCTGCAGCATCCTTTTAATTGAAGAGCCCAAACACACAAGAAACCTGAACAAGGGGAGCCTTTCATATGCAATCACCCCTCAGGGTATAAACTCACCTGGAACGTGCATATTGAGGATTTATTAATTCTGCAGTACTGAGATACATTACTAAAAGCAACAGTTGCCAACAACATCTGCCTTTTAAATCAACACTCTGAAGCCAAGAGTGATACCATCATCTCCCGGAACTAAGAGTAGGATCCCAGCAAGTAAAACCTTCTTTTGCTAAAGACACATTAACTTCCCTTAGCCAGGTGCTGCCATCCTCCCCCTGCCAGCTTTAAGCACATCAGTTAAACCCTTGCTAATAGAGTTCACAAAACAGAGGCTTCATTTCTCACCTGGACACCTCCCACAAAAGAAACATGTACCCTGAGGCCGCTGAGTACAACCCTAGGCAAATGAGAACAGACCATTACAAGATAATCGAGGATGTGAATGCACCGGCAGCCTTGAGCTGTTTCAGGACTGTACATACTCTTATTCTTCCTCCCCTAACAGCTACAATACCTCAGATTTCCCTGCACCTAAGGGCACGCAGAGGTCACATGGGCCAGCTAACGTGAGTTACAGGGCCTTCCAGTGTTCTCAGTCCAAGATTCAATAGCCATTTCAAAGCCACACAGTGAAGAGAGCATAGCAGAAGAGGCACCAAAGAGGAGGAACAGTGTCTTACATCTAGTGAATAGGATGTACTGACAGAAATCTGTTGATTTCAAGAACCTATTCCCTGGTTTGTCTGCTTTAACTAAGCTTTTAAAAACATTCTATACAGCCAGCAGTGCTCTTCAATTTTCCATAAAAATCTCCCATCACCAGAAAATTTTACTAAAGAACTTTCTCACACTGTTTTCTTCCTGTTAGAAACCCTTCTTTCTTCCCTAATTTAGTATTATTAAAAAAAAAAAAGTGCCACGAAAAAGAGAGCAGGACAGTCTGTTCTAAACAGAGACCTTGTTAATGAGGGAAAAAAATTCCATTGAATGCTGAAACAAAGATGGATTAGTGCAAGGGGATGTCACCTGTGTGGGATTCAGCCTTGCCCATGAGCCAAACACCTTGAGCACAAACCTATGAGAGGGTCCGTCACATGTGTCCAGTCGATGCAGCACTGCAACTCCAGCTGATAATGAGACTGGATGTAGAGCAGGAGGTGCTGGTAAAATCCTATGCCAGCCACCAAGTGAGTCCGGTAAGCGCACTCCAGGGTGCTGCGGCTGTGGATGTGCTGGGAGAAGGAAAAAGAGCACGTTAATGCAGTCAGGGGTGCAGTTTAGGCTGGGCACCCAAGCTGTTCTGAATGTGAAGCAAGACAGTTGTAACTGGTTTTGCACAGCTCTGTACCTCCTCCTGCTCAACAGTGTTCCCTCTAGTGGTATTTACTAAGGGTCAACATCAGGGAGAAATGCTTGCAAAAACAAATAAATAAAATCAAAGTATCTGGTTAGAGCACCTTAAATGCACCCGGACCCCTGGAAAGCCAGCAGAGCTCATGGCATCAGAGAGCACTGAGGATCTTCCAGTGATCAACTCTTGTAAAAACAATCAGCGCTGACAAAGCCTCTTAAAACCATCGCTCTACCTCAAGAGATCTGTCTTATGCAGAGGGGAACACAAAAAATAATCAAATTCTGTTGAAATGCCTTCTGCAATGGCAGGTCTCTCAAGAGCACGTTAGTGCTTACCTGCCCACTGCCAGACAAAGGCACAGGGCAGCTCCATAGGAATTTGAGAGTGCCCAGCTTCCCACCCTGGGTTCAGACCACAGGTTCTCCAAGCAAATGAAGCTGTAAACTTCACCTCATCCACTGCACAGCCAGAGACCTTCTCATGCCAGAGCCATAGATACCTGCCTTTTTATTTGTTTTAATGAGCTGAATAACTTCATAGTAAACCTTTCTCCAGAGCAGTTCTTCTGCTTTTCTTCCATAATCCACTGGATGCAGGAACATCAGCTTCACGCACAGCTCCCGCAGCCTGGGACAGAGAGCAGAGCATTCTCAGTGAGCTGCTGCAGCCTCAAACACAGCTGCCACTACAGAAGCACAGAGGAGGAAAATCCGAATCCATTACAATGGCTCAGCCAGGCCATCTGGTGATGGTACAGCCCGGATCACTCCCACACAAGAGCACCTGGAAAAGCCATATACTTAAAACCAGTGCCCTCTGGACTCAGCTGGCCATCGGTGTCTTCCTGAAGTGCAGTAATGACAAGAATTGGCTTGACAGCTTAAAAAATTAGTAAGAATAACCCTCCTTGCTCAGCAACCCCTAAAACGGATAAAAGATTTTACACACGTGTAAGAAATTTCTGCCCCACGGTTCTTATTAGAAGGAAGGAATTGGCCAACACAAAGATACTTTATTTGTATCAATGACACCTAGGAAAGCCTCCAGCCATGGACTGTGCTGCTCAAATACAGGTCTGAAATCCAGCCTCTGCTTCCAAAATCTGGAAGGATCCCAGGTCAACAGGCACGCTACAAACCAAATAAACATTAAAACTGCAGATTCAACAGCTCCACATGTTGCTTCACATGGATTTTCCCCAGCCAAACACAAAACACAAGCACGCTGCCCAACTTACTTGTTCCTCAAGCTGATGTTCTCTGGCTTGAACACGTCCTGATAAGCTGCTTTATTGCCAAGGATGAGATCCAGCCGGTGCACAGCCTCAACCACTGCCCTGCATGAGAACACAGAACCAAGAGTTTCAGTACAGCAGGTCACCTGGGATCACTGCAGATCGGAGGTGTCTGCAAAGAACCACACTGGCCTATTTAGTTCCACTGTCAGCACACTGCCCTGTACCACTACACCACAGTCACTGATCTCCTTTTTGCACTCTATTCGAAGAAGGTTATGGAAAGCCGAAAAAAGAAGAGTTACACGCATTATAGGCATTTTGCTGCAGAACAGTGGTTTAATCACCACTTACTGCTGCCTGTCTGATCAAATATGTCAATTATTTCTACAGTCACAAAATCAGAAATGTCTCTGGACGCATTAGCAACCTCAGCAATTAAACATGCTATACCTGCACTCAGATTAACTTAAATGTCTTAAACTCTGTGATTAAAAAAATTGATTGAATTCTAATAACTACTCTTTTGATGGGGTAAGTTTTAATGGTTTAAGAACCAAACCTCCACCAATTCCTGTTTCCTTACCAACCTGCCTACGAAAGAAGGCAACACAAGTCTCTCATTTGCCAAAACTTCCCCATCTTTGCTACAGGGATTCACTGGTTAAACCCCTTAAAGTTCTCTCAGTGACAGATAACAGATATTCAAACCCAGCCTAAAAGAGGAAATTTGTTCCAAGGTTTTCTCCCCTGAAAGCCAACCAAAAGACAGAGTGAGCGACCTCTAAACCTCTGAGCCATGCAAAAAAGTACTTTGGTGAATCATTGCCCAAGACCCTCCTCCTGGAGGAAGAATCCCATACCATGTGTAAATCTCAAACACTCAAAAGTTTGTAGCTGTGAACAAACCACACCACAATTCTGAATGCTGCAGTGAAATAAACCCAGGAACTTTCAGCACCATTAGTGCTGAACCTCATCAATAGCTCAGGGACAGCTCGATAAAGCACAATCAACCGTCAACCCTTCCTACACAAGAGGTCACCTCCAGCCTCTGCCTTTGCTCTGCCTGTATTCGAGGTCACCAAACCCACTCCTGAAGTTAACTTTCCCCAGCTCTTCTTTAAGCAGTACATCTCCCAAGCCATCAGCTACCAAACCCCAGTGGTCCTTGTTCTCCCCCTCAGCTTCATGTCTACCCCACCTATTGTCATTCCTCGTTTGCGCCAACACCAGTCCTACTGTGGCTGCTGAGCCTGCTGCACCCAAGAGCTGCTGGAGCAAGGAGCTGAAGACAACCGCAATGCACTGCAAACGCAGAAGGCAGGACCAGAGCAAACTCCCGCCAAGCAGAGCAGTGAGGTGCTGCAGCCAGTCTGCTCCCCCTCCCGAAATCTCCATCACCTGCAGATCAGGAACTCCCCCATCACATTCACAGCACCACACAGTGACTGAGCCTGCTACTTCTGCACTGATGGTGGACAAATGGAGCACAGGGCACTCCCAAACCAAAGCCTCCAAGCCCATGTTCTGGGAGGCTGAAACCACCACTACTTCCTTGAAAACTAAAGATATTACCGCAAAGTAACCGACAGTTTCCTACGCTAGCATCTTCCCGGCAAGGCCAATCTCTCTTCACAAACTCACTACACCTAAAGGAGCCTCCCTGAAAAAAGCCCCAGGACATTCCGGAGCTCACAGAGAAAATGTCCCACCTTCTGCGACGCCACAGAAAGCCTCTCACTCAAGGTAAGGAAATCTCACTCGTTTCCAGTAACCACAGAAATTGACAGGAGAAGGGAAGCATGGCGAATAGAAGCATCTCATGCAACACCTTGGGAGAGCAAAACACCATAGACTTGAACCAACTTCTTCCTGAATAATCACGAAGAAAACCAAGGAGACAGTAAGAATGACACAAAAAATCCTTTTACCTTGACAAGGAAAAAATCCTCAACATCCGGCCCCTCCTGCTCACTGCTCTCTTTCTCATAATGTCCCAACTAGGGTTGGGACATTCCAACAAGCCCCCCAGTTTAGTTTCCCCACAATAGAACCCCACAAAGCACAGGCAGTGCACATCTCCTTACTGTAGCTTGGGACTGCTGTCCTAGCTGTGGCTCTTAAAGTCCCTCCCCCCCCCAGCACACCAGGAGCTGACTGGCTTCCTGTGCAAAAGGTGACCAGAGGAAAGGGGAACTGCTGGTTCATTCATTGATTCCCAGAGAGAACTATGGGAAAACTACAATCGTTGATTCCTGACATAGGCAGTAAAGCAGCTGTAAAATAACATTCTGTGAGCACTGAATCTCAGCTGCATGTGTCCAGTACAAGTGCACATGTCCACGACATCCAATGTGGGAAATGATCCCAGTGGCCTGCCAAACAAGAAGTATGGAAAAGTTTCCTTCTAAGGACAGGCTGAGCAAGGACACTGGAAGGTATTTCACCTTCCCCTCAAGGTGGCCCAAAGGGCATCTGCCATATAACCTAATTTTCTACAACAGCCCTGGATGGGCACATGCACACACTCAGTGTTTCTGTTGTTCTTTCAGGGTTTGTAAAGAAACAGAGTTCATGACTGGAGAGCAGCAAGGTTCACACACCGGGATGTGGTTCGTGAGCCCTAAGGGAAGCCCCATCCGAAACATCACCTTGTCCACACAGGCCCCATGGTGCTGCTGGAAGAGAAGGAGGCAGCAGTAAAGCGGAATCTGTGACAACCGGCGATGACCTGCCAGGATCCAGCATCTGCAGTGCTGAGGAAAGGACTCGGTGAGGACAAAAGGGACAGGAGCCAGCCTCACTCCAGAAACACTGGGAAACACCAACACAGGTGCTGTGGATCACACACTGATGGAAATGCACTTTAGGATCTGTGCCCTGACTGGCCTGAGACCACGGGCTGAACTTTCCCTAGCAGTTAATAGGACAAATGCTGTCTCAGGACCCATTTTTCTACCTGCTGTGTTTAAACATTGCTTTCAGACAGCACATCAGAGCCACAAAGGAGGCACATCGGATGCCAGTCTATTAAAAGAAACAAGTACAGCACATGGTGCCAAGCAGGGTGGAAACAGGCCAATGCCAAGTCCTCTCGAGCCATACAGACACTGATCTGTCCCCTTTCCTCTGTGCCATTAACAGTCTGGGATGGAGCAGGACAGCAGGGAGAATTATTTGTCCCCTCTGTTTATTTAGTAAATCACTAAGAGCCACAGTGTCTGAGGAGTAAGACATTCCTCAGAGAAAAGACCTGCAGTCATTCATCTCTGCTCTGGCATGTGTCAGTCCACAAATCACACTGCCTGGAACAGGCTCCACACAGGAACAGCAACACTGAGTCCACAAGCTAATGGTTACCCAGAAACCTGTAAAATAAACCTGGTCACCTTATGCTACAACATGCATTGTAAAAGTGCACCCAGGAAAATGCAGGTATCACATTCCAAGGTGAAACCTGAGAACTATCAATCTAGGAAGACTTGGAAAAGATCAAAGAGTACCCCATGAGCAGCAATGGGCACCCTCATCGCTGAAAGGACGCTCCAACAGCCAACATGCTGCCAAGGACCTTGGAGACTCAAGCTTAACTCCCACAAGCTGACACAACGCTGATACCATAGGATCACAGTTTAGAGCTGGGACTACGACATTCACGCATCTGTGACTCAAAGGCGCCACTTAGCACGATAGTCATGATTTCCCAGAGACCACAGTCACCACACAACAGGCTGCTTGGACGGCAGGAAACTCCCACTTCATGCAACCCCACTTCAGGCTGAAACAGAGAAGAACTGACAGGAGACTGCTAAGGTGGGAACTTGCTCAGAGCTAGTCAGCTACAGAGACGGAAATTTGTGGCCACTGCAGGTACTATAAATCCTGTGCTAAAATCGCAATGCTTCCTCCCAGCTAAAGAAGAGCTGTCCCTGCAGGAGAGGGGTGGCTCTTTTTCTGCTGTACAAACTCTCTAGAGCAACCACACACCTTATTCTGCTATAAAAATTCAAACAGAAAACAACCACTCCCTTGCCTGGATGACACAGGCCGTTCTCTTGCCAGCTGCAACAGAACATGAGGTTCCACTTGTCAGATGAGCTGAGCAGCACCAGGAATGCAAAGCAGAACAGGTCTTGAACCACGACAAGAATGGTTTCAACAAAACACGTTCTGTTTTGCAGGCAGAAGCATAAACATCCTTTACATCCTCTCTAGCCCTGTCCCGCACTCCTTGGGAGGTAGCAGGCACAGCACTCTGCTGCTCCAGCTCAGCCCGACATGGTTGAGATCACCGCAGGTGTCTCAGCGCGGCAGCAGACACAGAGCTCCACAGCCCGAGGTGCTCTGAACAGGACCATGCAGCCCATACCTCCAGCACATCGAGCTGCTGGGTCCCACTTCTGACCTTGCACCAAGAAAAGCAACCCACTGAACCTCCAAAGTGCAGGAATGGGCTTGCACTGAGCAAGAAAAGGAAACAGAAATAACCACCACCCAAACCTGCAGTTACCGGTGGGGATTCCTGGGCACAGATCCTGCCAGTGGCCCCAGCAGGAGGCAAAGCCCTGCCCTGCTGTAGAGGAGGGCAGTGAGGTCCCACGAGGTGAAAGAACACAGCCAATGTCACCAAGACAGAAAGAAATGGACCCCCATGCGAAATTCATCTCGTCTCCATCACTTTGCTCATCTTTGAGACCCAGAGTTGCTGCTGGAACTCCTGTGGATCTGTTGTACTAAGAGGGAACCTGAGGCAGAAGGGAAGAACTTCTGGGCTGCCCTCACAAAACAAGTCACGAGTGGAGCAGAGACAGCTCAGGGCTGACAGCGCGACACCTCGTCCCATGGACATCTTCTTCAGGGGGTCTGCGCTCACCAAGACCAGAGGGAGTGCCCCAATCCTGTTCTCTGATGCCATTTCCAATGCATGGTGTGGAAATGTGAGACCAGAGTCCCAGGGAGTGCTTAACTGGAAAGATCTGCAGCTGGAGCAGTCCTGCCCTCCACACAACAGCAAAGTGCCCTGGCTCACACTCCTGCTCCTCACACCCTCTTCTCCAGCACTTCTCGTGTAATCCCTGTCTACCAGCAAAGCCAGGGACACTCTCTCCAACCCCCCTCTCCCTAGATGACCCCACCTCTCACCCTTATCCCACTGTATCCCAACAACTCCTTTCCCCTCAGCCCCCATCATCCTCCCTGAATCCCACAGAACTCCTTTTTCCATCTTCTATGTCCTGACCCATCATCCTGGGTGTCCCCTTACCCCTGACCCCCTTCTTACTCTCCCACCCTTCTCTTTCCCCCATGTCTCCATTCTCCCATCTTGCCTGGACCTCCCACAGCTCCTTCCACCACCATCCCTTCGTCTGACTCATCTGTCCTAGAGCCACCAGACCCCTTTTCACCAGTGCTGCCCCTCCGTGTGCTGCTTATCCTCTCTGGATCTCATACAACTTCCTTCCTCACATTCCCTTTCCCCGGTCTTCCCTAAAGCTCCTCCTTCTCCTCTCCTTTTACACTGCATCCTTTCCCTGGATTTCCACACAACTTTTTCACTTCAGTCTTCCCTAAATTCCATCATCTCCTTTCCCCATCTTCTTTGAACATCCTTCCGATCCCCTTCGCCTTCGTTCCCCCAGTCTCCCCTGGATTCAAGAGCCCCCCCCGCCGCCCCGTTAATCCCTGCAGTTACCTCGATTCCGCCATCTCCTTCCCCAGTCCCCCGAATCCTCCCCTGACAACTCCCCCATCTCCTTTCCTTCCATCTTCCCTAAATCCCGCCAACCGCTTCACCTTGGTCCTCCCCAACCTCCCCCGCCCCAATCCCCTTCCCTCCCGAAACCCTCAGTCCCCGCCGGACTCTGCCCAGCCCATTCTCCCCCC